>OMNV01016238.1:11830-27252 GCA_900303265.1 Brotula barbata | reverse complement strand
CCCAGCCATATCCAATGGCAACTACTTTACATCTCATTCACACAACCATGTATTCGGGAAATAAAATTATTAATAGAGATTATTGGAGCACTTTGGAAATATTCATTCATTCACACACATGCCACCGAACACACGCGCAGACCACTAAAGGCATGCGCTCGCAGATCGCTCATTCACACGTGTATAAGCTCGTCTGTATATGATCACACATAGTGTCATACACACACACACACAGACACACATGCACGAGCCCCTAAAAGCCTTTGTGAAGACTCTGACGCTCGGAATAAGAATCCAGTCTTGCGCAATAAGTGGATGGGCAGACTGTGCAGGGCAGACAGCTACGTAGGTGACAGGCAGGTCGACTAGCCAATCATATCATTCGGTCTGAATGAAATGATTGGATGGGTACATTTCAGGATTATTAGAGTTACAGATATCTGATTCTCAAAATTCTTTTGAATTTGTTTCATTTATAGCTTTCAGGATGTTAGGATATGATTTCTTCAAATGTCATAAATTGTCTTTCTACAAAAAATGACCAACACAACCTTTAATACTCACCTGTAGCCTCTATATTCGTCACTCAACTGTCAAACCATGTCACACTTACACACTGATCTTTAGCTTGTGCAATGTTTTTTCAACAGAATTGAGTAGATTTGATTGATTTGCATGGTATTGATGTGTATGTATTTATTGACAATAATGGTTTTTGTTTCAATCTGAGCCACCCTAATGAATTTCTGCAATGAATCTATGTTGTATGTGTTGCACAAGCTGTTCGGTTCAGATTAATGTTTTACACTGTACAAACAGTTACTGAAGTTAATTACGTTTTCCTCCAAGGTTAGAACCTAACCTGCGTTGTGCAGTTGTAATGGTCGTGTCTGTGTGTTGCAGGAGTATTTGAAGCCTCTAATGGGCGGCCAGGATGAAGGGCCACCTGTCCAGGAGATGAGCACAGAGCACAGAGACAGAGCGAGGCAGGTGGCTTCCAGTGTCCTCTATCACTCTGTCTCAGTGTGTCTGGCACTCCTTTCTCCCATCATGCCCTTCATCACCGAGGAGTTGTGGCAGAGACTCCAGCCTTCGAGGCCCGGCGCTGCAGTCAGCCTGTGTTTACAGCCCTACCCCAGCTCCACTCAGCTGGTAGGAGCTCCAATGTTTTCCTTCACTCTATGAATGAGAATGCCTTCTGGCCTCCCTCCTCTATCTCCCTCAGACTCTCCCTCTTGTCTCCATCGATAATGTTGAGGCACACTGTCAAGCCTCATGTGGACTCGTGCAGACTAGGTGAAAGGTCACAGGGGCTTGACAATCACAATGGTCAACTTTTTAACTCAATTTTATGTTCCACTCACACAGCGTTTTATTAATGTCACTTTCTGTTTCCTCTGTTGTGTCAGGCACACTGGCATTTCCCTGGAGAGGAAAGAGATTTCCTGCTGGTGGAGGAAGTGATCAGAGTAGCCCGTTCACTGCGAGCCCAGTGTGGAATGACAAAACAAAAACCTGCCAGTAGGTCAAGTCACCGATGGTTCTCTTTACCGTTGCACTGACACAAATATCCATATTAATGATCATAAGGGACATTAGCTGCTTATCTCAGGTTCACATATGTTTGGAAACTTCTTGATGAACTCAATCTGTTGATCAGAAAATACACTTGTAATCATAATGGCATTTAAACATCATGGCTGACATGGGGTAAGTTCTTATTTTAGATGTGTTGCTAGCATTTTAAACAACATTTTCTGAGAATGCATCCTGATATGTTTGGTATTATTGAAATATTGGCCATTTCACGAGAATTTAAAGCTTAAAGAGAGGGGTTAAGCGTCTGTTACCCCATTGCTGATGGACATCGCAAGGCACTGAACTACTCCCAATTGCCTTAATAATAGCATGATGTACAGATGGTCAGATTTTTACTCTTTTTATTCTGTGCTACAGTGTGGGCAGTGTGTTCACGCAGCCAGGCCCAGATCCTCCTCCAATTTGAGTCCGCTGTTTGGACTTTAAGCCGAATCTCTGGTCTTCACATATACTGTCCTGAGGGAGGTGAAGACCGCGGCTCCCTCTCTTCTGCCGCTCCACCCCAAGGAAGTCTTGTTGGTGTGGTGGACCACACATGTCAGCTGCACCTTCCCCTTCAGGTCAGCTCTATAGGTTATTCAATTTAAACAATGTAATCTTCAATCTAGTGTTGTCCAGTAAATTGATTGTTGGGAGCTGCTGCCATAGATGATTTGCTCACACACTTTCACCTCGTGCACAAGCAAATCTGTTTTCCAATCTCTCTTCCCTGTTGCACCAAGTTTAGTCTCCACTATCTAAATTGCAATGAACCACGTTCAAGCGCACTTGACTTTTAAAGGGAATGGCAGCTGATGCTCTGTATTCTGCACAGGGTACTGTAGTGCCCCAGACCGTGCGCCATAGATCGTGTAAATAGGGCCCTCTGTTTCTACACAGAGATCACAGTGAGCTGAGGGGGCGATGAGGAAGTCCATCCTCTCAGTCCGTTTTATCTAACATATTATATTCTCTCCCAGAGTGGACTGCAAAGTGAAAAACAGATGCTCCACCTTTCCCAACGTAAAGAAAAGCTGCTTCCCAAGCTGGAGGGGATGCTCTGCAGAACCAGATCTCCAGACTACCTGCAGAAGGTTCCAGAGCACGTGAGACTGCAGATGGACAGCAAGGTAAGAAGGAAGGTGTCAGGACATCACAATGTCAGTTCAGCAAAACGATTAACACCCCACTAAAGTACAAGTCTTTAAATAGTGCAGTGTATTTTCACTAAGTATTTTCACTTTGTTACTTAACACCACTGTTAATAAAGCAAACATTAACATTTTTGGTCTTATGAAAACACTCCTCTGTTCTCTTCCTGTTCAGATGTTGGCCCTGCAGCAAGAACTGAAGAATATTGAGGAGCAGCTGAAGGTGCTACAGGAGAGTCGGACAGCAGAATAACTGCAACAGGCTGTGTGCACCCACATCACCCCTAAAAATCATTTGCTATCAACTACTGAGTTTCTCATCATTATGCTTTGATCTTTTGAGACACTGCAGTAGCATACAGCTCTTTTCTGACGAGTCAGTAATCATGCCATTTTAAATGCTGTGACCACGAAAGGAATTAAAGATATTGATTTCTGTTGATTGTTTTATTTCAACTTTACTCAGGAGGATACTGTTTGAAGCTATTGTTGTATATTTATATTGCATATTTTATTCATTATATGTTTGTAAGAAACACACACAACCCCTGTATAAATATATTTAAAGGCTGGCTGCTTGCCTATAAATGAAAATCTTCCTTCTTGCCTTTTTGCACGGAGGCTCAGGGTTGGTTGGGTTTGGTGGTCATGGTTGTTGCCTCACTCATGTTAGCTTGGCTCCAAATAAGCAGGCAAATGCGGTCTGAGTTACAAGAAACTCTGTGCTACCCAGCCACAATCTACCATAAAAATGCAAAGTGATTGGCGAAATGATGCCACATGTTTATACTTTGTTTACTGCTATCGTGGGTAGTAATTGGTTTTGGTAAGGTATTCCATTATTTCACAATTGACAACAGATTGTCTGTCTACATTGTGACATAGCGGGCTGCCCTCTCATTTTCTGCCTCTATCCATGTTTTTCTCTGCCTGGAAAATGGAAGATCTGCAGATGGACTTGTTTCTGTTCATCTCAGAAAAAAACACTAGTACCATATCCTAGGAAAACATCTGATTAAACAATAATCTTCCCAAAAGTGGTTAGTGTTGCTGATATTATGCTCGCATTAATCATTAAATTATTCTTTCTTGAGGCAAGTTTATTTGCATAGCACATTTCAGGCAAAAGGCTATTTAAAGTACTTGCATAAAAACACAAAAAGGCATTATAACAAAACTATGTAAACAAGACATTACAACTAATTAGAGTTCAAATGACTTCAGTCACTCTAGTGACCAAATCCATTCCTAACTTTTTGATTTGGCTTGCAATTGTGAACAAAGTGGCCACTCGACTATTGGACTAAAAACCCGAGCTCGGGAACTCGGGTAGCTCCGTAGGTCACGTGTGTCTCGTCGCTCGCTTAGCTCGGCCACATATGAGTCAGTAACCCGGAAGTGCTGTTTGTGTACAGTCAGATGAGAAATGGCGTCATCGTGTATGAGCAGACTGGGGTAGAGCCGCTGACCGGGCACCGTGCAAGCTGCTGTCGGTAGAGCGTTGCGTGCAGGAGCCGAGCGGCAGCAGCAAGCGGGGAAAGGGGAAATGGGAGCCGCTCCGAGATGCACTGTGTACGTGAAGAAAATACCAGGCAGGCTCTAATAGCTAATGTTTGCTAGCCTGACAGCTAGCCGCTCCGAACCGCAGCTTCCAGGATGGCAGCCACAGACGGCCACGCCGAGGCGAGAGAGAGGTGAGAGAACGAGCGCGAGCGCGAGCGGTTCCCGCTGCAGCCATGGCTACGTCCGCGGAACTCTCACGGTGGCTAACGGGCTAATTCCACGTCGGTTCACAGGGTTAATGAGGTTTCACGTGAAGCTGACAAGTCCGGATCACAAAAGAACAAACCGTGTTATCTGTTTCTTACTAACAGCTCGATGCTGGAATTTTGCCCTCGCTGAGAGAGAATGTGACAGAGTGACGGAGGCCTTAGCGCCCAGGCTACCCTTCCAAATTGTGGACGTGCTACCTAGCCCCTCGGTCAGTACAGTGGGATCCTACCAGTTAGCTCCACGTTGTCTGTAGGATCGAGGGAGGAGGGGGTTAAAGAACAAGAGTTTCCTCCCACTGGGCTTCATCCTGGTTTACTATCACACCCCCTCCTGTCTGTAAGTCACTGTAGTTTGGAGAAGGAGCCATTATAGATCCCCAGGCTGTTCTGACCTCAGGTACAGTTTATTATTTTGCTGTGGATCTCGCCTCCCGTGGACACTTTAATCCGGTTATGTCTAAATGCTCTTATTTCCTGGTGAGGCTTCTGGCTGTGATTCTCCCTGTCGGCTCACACCTTTCAAGGTCTCAGCATGTACACTTGAACTGTTGTGTTTTCAGGCTAAAATTTGAGACAGTGTGCCGTGAATTGTTTGTGTTCCTCATTTGTCGCATTTGTATGTATTTGTATTTGCAATACATAGTGTCACAACGAATTGATCTGGAGGTTTCTGCAGAAAATAGAAACTATTTGGTTATATGGAAATGATTGTGAAAAAAATGTATCTCAAAGGAACCTAAGTTTTTTCATTTTATGTTGATAGCTAAACTTGTCTATTGTGTCCACTGTTTTCTGCGCTAGGGTCACAAAGTTAGTTCTCATATGTGAATTTCTCATTTTCCACCCAGCAGTGGGAAGAAGGGCTTCAGTATAATGTGCCAATTATACCCAAATTATTTGTCAGTACTGCGATCAAGGCAAAAAAATAGAGTAAGAAGTATATATGAATAGAATAAGTAGGATTCACTGGTTCACTGAATATGGATGACTTGTTGCTTATTTGACTTCACATCGTATTTGGCGTACGATGTGACGTACGCACAGTCCTTCACCTCGGCCACGTGAAGCAATGTGCGTGCAGGTCTCTGGAATTTACATGCATGAGTACGTAGGTTTATAGTTGCATAATGACTGTTACTCTGAGTAACCTGACTGTGTCTGATTTAAATGGAGATAGAAACCAGTTGAAAAGCGCTTGTTTTTGTGTGTTCGTTTTCCTGTTGGGTTTATTTGACCATAGTTAAATGAACTGGCAAATGCAAAATACCTGCAACCCGAGATAGTTCACTTTACAGAGAACATTGATTGGATTCATTTTCAAAGAGTAGCACAGTCTTGCAGCTGTGTGAGAAAATGTATAGATGATTTGTGTCGAAAGTGTTGAGTTTCTTCTAACCAGTCATGTGAATCGTTTTCCATTATGTGATCAGTGGATGTGTCTTTGTGTTTTTGGTAGGATAAAGAAGACCTGTGCTAGCTAAAAAACTTGAAAATGCGTTGTGGTTAAACACATCTAGACCTCTGTTTCTAATCAGCTGGTTTGTTCTTCTAGTCGAACATGCTAACAGGGTTATCGTTAATCTATATTTATCAGCACTAATTGGCTTAGGCACTAGTAATACAGAGGAGGAGGTGGTGTGGCCTCAGTTCATTCTTCTATCCCTCCGACCCATTGCTGCAAAATACACTTACTGAAATACCGCTGAAATACCTTTACTGTCTCTGACACCGTGACTCTTGGTAAGAGCTCTTTTTGCCTGGAAAGACACGTGTGACCAATGCCACCTTTGTACACAGGCAAAGGTAGAACTCTTTGTTCATGGGAAGTCAGACTTTGACTGTAAGGCAAAGTTTTGGTGTTGACAGAGAAGCAGAGATCCATAATCCATAATAATTCTACTGCTTTTGTCTACGTTGCTCTGTTACTAGACTAGGCACAGATCAGTATCGAGCCTGCACCACTGCGGTATGTACTCTAACCCGGTGAACACACCATGTTATTTATAAATAAAAGTTTTTGTGCAGGTATGTTAACCTGCGGCTACACCTTGAAGCTTTGTGTGGCATTTTGCAATTCGAAGTTATAAGAGATGACTCAACTATGGACAAAAGTGAACAAGGATGTTTATTTTATAAAACACAAATGTTTATTCCCCCCCCTTATGGAAACATTTATTATGTATCATTAGATTTTTGCAAAGCAATACGGTTAGATACTTAAAAACAGAAATTAAACATCCGTGGTAATTCTTGTCATTAAGCTTTAGATTGTACGTGTCATTTCTATCAACCAAGTAACCAAGTAAAGATGGACTGAAAAAGATACTTTTAATACTTGTGTACTAGTACTTGTGATCCGTCAACCGAAAACTCTTGAATCATGTCTGTTCCTCTCAGCAGAGATTGAGGATAAACGAACAGGTCAAGTGTGTTCCAGGAAACTTCTCTTTATCTTTTGTTACTTTTGTTGACATGAGGTGTGGAGTGATGGGCTCTGCATCACATGGAGAAGAGCAGGAAATCCTGGCAGTGTCTCTGGACATCACAGATAAAGTGTCACTTCACCTTGTTCTGATCTTTAGAAAATGTTTGATCGAGCTGCTCATTGTTCCTTTTCTGCTCTGTTCACAGGATGATGGCTGAAGGATAACATCTCATGAGTCATATTTCCTTATCCCGCTCTCCTCTTGTTTAGTCTTACCTTTACTTCTGGAACCCCTTTGTTGAACGTGTGCCACCACCGTCTCACTCTCAGCACATTATCACTTCTACATGTTAAAATGATGTAAGTCATCCTCCAAACTAACAGATAAGATCAGTTTCCTGATCAGTGTTTTTGATCTTTGCTTTATTACACAACCCCTGTCTCACTCTGGTTCCATCGTTTCTTCTTTACCTCCAGCCTTTGACTTGACCTCATCTATTTAGTGGTGTCTTTGGGCCATGGTTCGCAAGAAAGGTTCTCTTATACTATGTGGTGCTTTCCTTTTCGTCGCCTGGAATGCTTTGCTCCTGCTTTATCTGTGGGGTCGTCCTCCAATTGGCCACCTTGGTGAAGGTGGAGGAGCTGAACCAGGAGGAAAGGAGGAGTGGGACAGGGGCAAAGGGAAAGCGGGTAGGGTCAACTTGGCTGGCGAGGTGATCCGATTGGCAGAGGAGGTGGAACTTCAGTTGGAGACCCAAAAGAAGCTCATTAAGCAGATTGAAAGTCACAGGGCTGTGTGGGCTCGGCAGAGAGACGTTGGGAAAAGAGAAACGGATGGTACAAAAGAAGAACTGAAGAAAGAAACTTCCCACCAGCTGCCAGATGCCCCTGTTCCTATCCATGTGGATAAGAAGGACCAAACAGAAGTAAAAGACACACAAAATCTAGTCCCCACAGGAGTGCCAGACCCTGTGAAAGGCTCTGAAATAAAGAAGGAGCCGGTTGAGAACAATAAGTTGGAAGTTTCTGTTTCCAGTCAGGATATTATTCCCATCCTAGTCATAGCTTGTGACAGAGTGACGGTAAAACGGAGCCTTGACAGACTGATACAATACCGCCCCTCGCCTGAACTCCACCCAATCATCGTCAGCCAGGACTGTGGCCACCCTGAGACGGCCCGTGTCATTGGCTCCTATGGCAGTCAAGTGACGCACATAAGACAACCAGACCTGTCTGACATCAGAGTTCGGCCAGAGCACAGGAAGTTCCAAGGCTACTACAAGATTGCCAGACATTACCGCTGGGCGCTCAACCAAGTATTCAACACGTTCTCCCAGTCCACCGTTGTCATTGTAGAGGATGACTTGGAGGTGAGTGTGCCAACAATAGATCACCTATCACAGCAATAATGTATCAGTGTAACATCACCATAAAATATCGCCTCATTGATGCACTAGATTGGGGACTATAACAAAGTGACGCGCAAGGAATCTACACTTCCTAATAGCTTTACATATATGTATAAATAGACACATGATACACACTATACAAGAAACAAATTATAAAACGTACGTAACAGAATCTGAAAATAACAAACTATGCACACACAACCACTGGAAATTTAACACATTATCATGGGGAATACCACAAACTTCTGATTCTCTAACATGTACTTTGGTTAAATGTCACCACTCCGATCTGGTCTGTCAACATATTTAATCCTCCTATCAACAACAAACCTCAAAAGAACCATTTTTAACTCAGAAGTCACTATTGGTATCTGTAATCTCACTTTGCATGTTGCATGTCAACACATTTAACCGAATGAAATGAGTTCATCCTTGTCAAATTTTACAGCCAAATGAATGTTTAAATGATTAAAACTGTTTTCAGAAGCATTTTCAGCGCAAGAGGAAGTTGTTGCTTAAACTCTGTAACTTGTTTCCTTGTTTTTTTTTTTTTGCTGACAGAGAAATCAAAACCCTGTGTGTTTTAGCTGCCAAATTTCATTTCATGTCTGGTCCGTGTGAATTTGGTCATTTTGGATTTAGTTTAATCTTTACCTTTTGCCGCAGTGATATGTGTACATGAACATACAGTATTTGTCCTCTCTGTGATTTGAGGACAAAACGTGTGCTATTTTATGTGTCATCTTCATGCACAGAATCAACAGGCAGTCTCAAATGTATACATGACATTTTGCAATTGCAGTATGAGGCAAATCTGCCCACTCAGTTAAATGTGGAGGTTGCACACTCCGATTGAGAGGTTTACATGCTGAATAAATTGATTTAGAATTTTATACCCTAGGTCTGTTATTGGCTTAAATATACTTCAAGCCAATTTCAGTTGCATTAAAGTGTGCACATAATGTTTGAAAAAGCTGAAGCAATTGCAATGTAATCAAAAGTTTACACGTGCACGAAACATCAGTTTGTGACTAAAAGCCACAATATGTTTTATCCGACAAGCCTGCCAGAGAGTTGGATCGTGGCCTAAACCTCATATTTATCAATCAAATGAACTGTATATAACAAAATCTTCTCACCCTGACACTTCCTGCGCCCCCCCCCTCCCCATCACCCTCACACAGCCATTGGCCAGTCGTGTTGTAATATGAAAGTGAGATTTTTCCAATTCTACTCATGTAAATATGTTTGTACAGCCTCTGTGGGTGTTTGAAGACTGACAGATGTGTTTCCTCTTTCCTTTAGGTGGCACCAGACTTTTTTGAGTATTTTAGAGCCCTCTATCCTATTCTGCGTGCTGATCCTAGCCTGTGGTGTGTCTCTGCCTGGAACGATAATGGCAGAGATGCCCTGGTGGATCCAGCCAAGGCAGAGGTTCTCCACAGAACAGACTTCTTCCCTGGTCTGGGCTGGATGCTCCTGAAGGAAATGTGGGATGAGCTGGAACCCAAATGGCCCTCTGCATTTTGGGACGACTGGATGCGTCAACCAGAGCAGCGCAAGGATCGCTCCTGCATCCGGCCGGAAATCTCCCGGACTATCACCTTTGGCCGAAAAGGTGTCAGTTTAGGTCAATTCTTTGACCAGTACTTACGATACATCAAACTTAACTTTGATTTTGTGCCTTTTACCAAACACAATTTGTCTTATCTGCTAAAAGAGAACTATGATGAAAACTTCATTAAAGAGATTTACAGTGCCCCGCTGGTGAAGATGGAGGACCTGCAACAAGGAGGCAGTTTGAGAGGGCCAGGTCCATTTCGGGTGCAATACTCCAGCCGGGACAGTTTCAAGGTGTTCGCTCGAAATTTAGGAGTGATGGATGACTTGAAATCGGGGGTTCCTCGTACAGGATACAGGGGTGTTGTCAGTTTCCTGTATCGGGGTCGACGGGTGTTCTTGGCTCCACCAGAGGGCTGGAGCCAGTATGACATCAGCTGGAGCTGAGAGATCCAGACTGTATAACATTAATGGTGTTGAAGAGGGAGGACCACCCTCTCAAACCAAAGAATATCGTGAGATGTCGTGAAGCAAATGTGCAGAACACATGAGGCTGCACGGTAGAGAAGTCTGGGAGCAGGGAGGGATGGGAAAAAGCAGGTTTAACAGTTACACAGACTTCATAAAGACTTTTCAAAGAGTTTGGTGAAAAGAAATTCCACCCTTAAACACCTCGACACTGTTCACAAGTTACACACACTGAAAATGTGCCTTGCATTTCTTGGCCAGTTTCCTTGGTGTATTTTTCCCATTATTACCAATATAAATGTAACAATAAGGCTCAGTCGTTCTTGGTCTGTAGATCAGTCACAAGTGGAAATTAATCACTTGAGCACAGATGAAAGATATTAATTTTACAGTTTCCCCGTATTTCTTGGTGCATCACACAAAATACATTTTTCTTCTCTGATGTTGACGATGAAGAAAGATCAGATTTGTAAAACTCAACACTCACTCAATAACGGCATTTGTCAGTAAACTTTGTTTATTGCCCCAAAAAGTTATCTTTAGTGCTTTCTATGGGTTGGAAGGTGACTTCCATGTCTGCATGGAGGACAGTGAAGGCTGCAGTATGCATCATCCTACACACAGTCAGGCAACCAACAAAGTTTGTGAATCTGACTCCTGTTTCACTGAGCAATTGGCTGCCAGCAGCAAGGAGAGAGAGATGTAGTGCTTTCGAACACTTGTCTGCATTCTGGGAAGACAAATGAAAGTGAGACTGTGAGTAACTGTTGTACCTGTTCACACCCCCCCTATAAATGTGTAGAAACGCACAGAAGACTCACAAATCCCATTCCTCCCCCCACCAAGGTGAAAGCTTGTCTTGTTTCCCTCGCTTATGTGATTGATCTCATTGAGATACTAATAAACAATGCATACACACACACACACCAGCCCATCCCTTCACTATGAGGGTGTTCTTTTTGGTTCAACCTCTGTGGTATAAAAGCAAAAACACAGAAGAAGAATCGGGGGCTTTTGCCTTTATTTGGTCATTGCTCTGTATTTCTACAAATGGAAATGACCTTGGAACATTGTTCTCAATAATAATGATCCACGATTTATTGATGCTGTCTGCAGTGATTATATACAGACGCATAAAAACATTTTGACCAAAAACCTGGTACTGAGTCCGCTTGGGCTTAAGTTGTTAAAACTCAAGGGTCATGTACAGAAATCATTCCATTCATAGTTTTGGGGAAACACATTTAATTATGTGGTCAATGTTTTCTGAGGAATGTGACTCGAGAAGTTCAGTGACACATTATCACAAAATGATGAAATGTTGGCAACGCGGCGTAAAACAGTGTGGGGAGATCTAAGGGTGGAGTTTTCTTCAATTATTAACACTGCTGTCCTTAAGATGTATGAGCACATGAAGACGGGGGAGAATACTAAATCAGACCAGAGACATTCTGATTTCCTGCTCCAGTTGGTTTTGGAAGTTGGCGAATGTTTTGTAATGTTTATGTTTGTAAAGTTTGTGAAGAGCCAGATTGAATTTCATCATTGTGATGGACAGCGTTGGTCCGGTTGGTAGAGTTTTAAAAAAACACCCTCTGCAGCGCTCACTACAGGGGGATGAAGTTATTTTTATTTTAAAGAAGCAGTGAAAGATTAAACCAGATGCTATTTGGAATTATTTAATTGTTCTAACGATTTTGCCATGCTGCAAATGAGATTCAACGTGACTGGGTCTGACATTACATCACCCCAAACCCCCTCATACAGGGACAATGTTCTGAGAAGTTTAGGTTTGTTAAAAAACCAGCGATAGTTTGGTGGTTTTTAATCGTTTGTTTCATGAGAAGGCTGGTGGGTGGGCCAGACTTTGCTATGTGGATATCATTGTACTGTATTTAGCTGTTGGAGATGATCCAGATTGATTGAGTTCCATGTCTGTATGGTGATGTGTAATACCACTGCCTGATGTGTTTATAACTTTAATACATTATAAATAAAATGAACTATTTTGATATTTGTCCACACGCAGGAGTCCGTCTGTGTTTCCAGCTGTTTAAAACTGAAGAGTTCATAAACTCAGACTCTTATTGTTATCTGGTCCTGCTTCCTGTCTGTTATCCTGTCACGCTGCTTCCTGTTTGACTGGCATGAAGATTGCTGATGAGGTTTTTTTACCTCAATGAGGAACTTCTGTTCTGACCTACCACTGTGTGTCTGACTGTTTTTAGCAGGGTCACTGAAAAACAATTCATGAAACCTGCCAGGGTCCGAAGTGGCCCGGGAAACAATCCATTAAAATCTGGTGCCATGAGATAACTTTTGTTGTGATTTGGCGCTCTATAAATAAGATTGAATTGAATTGGTGCTGATGGACAGACCCAGGATCTTTTTTAAATGATCCCTCAACAGTGGGAGATATGAGGTTTTTCCATATTTTCAATATCTTAAAAGTAAAAGTATAGTCTTATTGATTAACAATCGGACATTTATGCCATGTCATTTATATCTGAATATTTGTTAGCCTCTTAATCATGGGTAAATTAATTGGTATTTTAGTACACTGGAAGGTTAACAGGTAAAGAGTTAGAGGATTTTAAATACATTTAATGGTTCTTTTCACATGAGTAACCTAGTTAAATTTAGTATACCACAGAGAGAAAATCTCACTTTTCAAAGAAATTGTAAGATTCCTAAAATCCATGACAGTAAATTACTTTTTTTCTTCTCAATATGTTAAGGAATTATTTTAAAAGAATTCCCCGGTCGGAATCAGCACCAAATGTTATGGATTCTTGGTTCTCTGGACCACGCAGTAATGCACTCCAGTCTGATCAGACTTCCAAACGTCTGCCTATCAACGACTGTTCACTCGCTTCTGTCTGTGACATCCCTTTCATCTGCCCATTGACTCATCACAATCTCCCTTTTTTTGCAATGTGAACTTAATAGTTCAAATATGTTCAGTAGGAGTTGAGAAGCAGGCAGAAAGAGGTTTGGAGAGATCTGATGGTTGTGTATGAAAATGTATTTATAGCAGTGATGTTGATGATTATGAGTTATCACAATAATTACATGTTGAAAACATTTAATACAATGGATCAGAAGATGGAAAATAAATCATAGAGCAATTGCCATATTATATAAATCTCAATTTAAAGAAAACCTTTGTTTGAGATACGAGGATGATATTTTTTCTTGTGCTTAAAACTTGATTTTATCTCAGTGATTGCTCTAAATTTTTTTTACATTTTTTTTGGCGAATATTCTTCAAAGCAGGTCTTTTCCATACTTATGGTAAAATGACGTCACAAATACATACAAATAAATTCTACGAAAAAGCCACACAAGTGTAATTTGGGTCATCGCGTGTCGACATGATGTCATAGTCCTGCGACAGGCGGAGCCGAAGGACCTGCGACAGCTGCCAGAGAGTCGCCAGAGAGAAACAGAAGGTCCTTTAAAGCATACATATTATTAGAGTCCAGACTACGTTTTTACACACGAACAGGTAAGTTAATTCACTTTAAACCTCTCCGTAATTGTGTGGCGACGCTGCTAAATGTAACCGTAACTTCCAGTGTTTGGTCCGGATGTTACACACGTGCTAGCTACGAAGATGCGCGTCCATGTGTATTTGTGTTGTGTAGCTGTGTGTTTATTTGGAGATTATGAAGACAAGTTTTAGCGCACATCACCACCAAGCTCCAAATCGTCTCCAAGATAAAGTAAATTTGTAAACGTTCAATTAAACTGTAAAGCCAATTCTGCCATGCAAATGCAATGAAATGTTGAGCTCGTCGCTGACACAATCACAAACTTGTTTCTGGAACTGCAGACAAAAAAAAGTTGTCTTAACACCTCGGCCAGACTAACAACAACAACAATATGCTTTGAACCTTTATACACCTGCAGTGGTAAATATACTAAATGTAATCAGTTTAAAAACAGAGAAGTATGTGAATGTGCACACCAGATGTGTACATTATTGACAGTATTTACAGATATGGAACTATATTACAAGCTTATAAGAATGAGATCAACATGGAATCAAAAATTCCGTGTCTTAAAAAAAGAAGTAGAGTTTGTCATTATATTGTGAGACTTTTTTAATGACTTTTGTGGTATAATCAGTTACTAATGGATGAGTAATGTGAAAAGGACCATTAAATTGATCCAAAGTCTTTTAGATAAACCCGACTGTTTGCCGTGAAGTTTTCCAAATCAACAATTCATTTACCACCACCTGAAAGTTTGTGTCTGACTTTACCCAGATGAGAAATGGCAACTGGTCCTTACTCAGTGTTAAACATGAGCAGTTGCTTGAACGTGTTGTATTTAAAGGTGCCTGTTGTTTTCTTTCTCCTTTGACCATGTCTTGTAACAAAGCTTGTTTTATTTGCACAGTGATGTCCTGTTTCAGCGGTGATCTCAACTTCTGCCCAGATTGTGGGAATGTTCTTCCTCTTCCAGGAATGCAGAACACGGTCACCTGCCCTCGCTGCTCTTTCCGCATACCTGTGAAAGGTACGTGTTCTTGGCCCTGTATTAGAGCATTCTGGAAACGCAGGCACTATGACTGTGATCCACAGAATGATGCAAATACACTAAATTATCAAGGTGCAAATTAAAACAAATAATAAGTTCCATCAACGCAATTTCAGACTACAAAAAGCTCTCTTTCTCAATAACATGGAACAACATACATACAATATAGAGCGGGAAAATATCCCAAACATACAATGTGTCTACTGACGTATATTTTGTTTGTCAGAGTTTGCCGGACAGCAGATTCACTCCACAGTCGACTTTAACCCACTGACACATTCAGCAGTGTCTGTGGAGGAGGAGGAGTCAGAGTTGAAGGGGCCTGTGGTAAGAAAAGCTCTTCGCTCTGCTTGCTGACTCGTGTGTATCTTTAAGAACTGTGTTAGTTAGAAATTCAACAAAAATCTATTAAAGTAATTAAGATATCTCATTGGACCATGTTGGCTATTACATACAGGGTTTCTACGGATGGAAATATATATATATATATATGTAAATATATGTTTTTGAAATG
>OMNV01016238.1:0-11810 GCA_900303265.1 Brotula barbata | reverse complement strand
TTTTTGAAATGCCCCAATAGTTTTGTCAAAGACACGGTAGTGAATTGGTCTTTTAAACATTTCTATTGCTGTCATAAATTTTGATGTTGACATGTCTTGCTGAAGTATGAGAAAACATTGAAGATATTTTATTTCCTGGAAATCCTTTGTATCTGTTGTATTATCTGAGTCTGACATCACATTTTCCTCCATATGATGAGGAAATACAACACTCACTCTAATGTTAATATCTGTGATTGTTGCTGTCTGTAGATCGACAGGCGCTGCTCTCGCTGTAATAAAGAAGGGATGATTTATCACACCAGACAGATGAGATCTGCAGATGAAGGCCAGACTGTCTTCTTCACTTGTATACACTGCAGGTAATGTATACGTGGTGCACTAGCTACAAGTACACCTCGTTGTCTGCCAGAGCTGCACCATTTTGTTGTTATAAAATGGTGCACCAACAAACAGACACGTTTTGTATTTTCAAAATTCTTTAAAAAAAATGAAATTTCCCAAAATCTGTAAAATGACAAGAAGAATAAGAGGAGGAATTAATTGTGGGGCCTAATGTAAACCATAGAATTATTCTCTTCCCTGATGTGGAACTTCTGCTTGTTTATGAATGGCTTCCTTATTGCATATTGCAGGTATCAAGAGAAAGAGGACTCCTGATTTACGTTCTGCCCCATGCACGCGTTCCGCTGCAGATGGCTGGATGTAAACACTAAATTAGAAGGAACTATCGTCGCCTGGATCTTCACCATTGGTGTTAATGGTGACATTGCATCATTGTGTAATGTACTGTGTAACATTACATAGAGGTACCTGGCTATGGGTACATTTATATTTGTATCATGCATTGAATGACCCTGATAGTTATTTTTTCAGACAGTCGTTGCCAGTATGACATTGTAATGAACCACACAAATTTACATTCAACTTCTTTTCTGTAGGAGATGGGGGTCAATGAAACTTAGGCCAAAGTTCTGAAGTCATTGGAAAATATTAACTTTGACGCATTTGGTAATTTATACAGCAAATAAAAGAAATTAATGTGAGCTAAATCCCTGATGATTTATCAGTCCGTTTGGTCTCATCGCATGTGTGTCTAAGTATACATACATATGAATGTGAATAATATTTCTACAAGAAAGGTGCGTGTGTGTTTGAAATGCAACATTTTACATTTTTGCTTCCCCATGTGTACAGACTTAAAAATACAATTTTTAATACAAATATAATTTTTACACACCAACTAATTACATTTACATTTGTACATTTCCACCGATAACCTTTGAACCATCATTGACAGAAATTGGAGGTAGTCACAAGATGCACTAGTGTGTAGTTCAGCTCTAGTTTGTAAATATACTTACAGCACAACAGTTGGATGTACATATATTCTTTGCAGAACCATACAGTACTAGTTCTTTTTTACTTGTAGTTATTTTTCATAAATTGTGAAGAAATTGTAGGATATTTTTCGTGCAGGGTACACCCAATTATTAATGGGCCACTGACATGTAAAGACCCATTAAATGTATCAAATGTCCTTTAAATGAAGGGTGCTGACTTAAATCTGACACTTGAGAGTATTCAGTTTGTTCATTTAAAAGCATATTTAAAACCTTTCAATCACCAGTGTTTATTGGGTTAAACGATGCTGAACCGTTTTCCCTAAATGTTGGGGTGGAGCCGCTTAGATTTTTGACATTTACAGTATTTGACATTACATCATATAGACCAGTAGGGGGCAGTGGTCGGTGTGTTGGGATGTTAAACCAACTTCAAACATCCGCTGAGGAAGGAGAGGACCAATAACTAACTCTGTTTACGATCACGTGACCGGCTAACTTGCGTCTAACGAGAACCTTGTGGATCCTCTTAGACGATAACAATGGGTTATTTCACGAATAAAAACTCGTTCGTACCGTGGAATAAGGCCTTCCCGTGCTGAAGCAACTTCTCTACTAATGCTTGTTTGCATCTTTGACCCGCACAGTTGCCACCGGTTTGTGGCTCGTTCACTTTGATGTAAGCTGCAGCCACAAAGACACACACTCACTCACGTTAGTGTTGATTATCGTAGTTTCCCTGTAATGTTTAAGACTGTAGAAACTGTAGAAAGTCATGTAAAATTCACATTAAAGTTATGTTGCCATGTAAAGTATGAACAGATAGAGTGGAGTCATGTATGTACTAGCTTCTAGCTAACGTGCAGTCCTTGTCCCCGGAAAAGATTTTAAAGAGACTTGTAAAAGGAACACCACAACAATCATATTCTAGTATGAAACGCAAAACAAGAACAGAACATTATCAGAATAATTACATTTGATATAGGACCCATCTGATTTCTGCTGCATTGTTCTGGTTCTGTCCTAACTGTTCAGGAATGAATCAGATTACATTATGATCGATTGATAACATTTCAATCACAATACTCTCTCGAAGCATTAATGCATGTAATGTAATTGTCTGGATGATATGATCAACGTCAGACATCAGCTCCCCGTCACACATCTCAATTCTGTCTCCATTTCAGAGGAGCATAACTCTTAAATCAATTCCTATCTCAAATTTTGAGAAGCTAGAGACATCACATCATTCAGACCAATGGAAGTTTAATACAGACAATGAAGTAACAACTGCTCAGCCATCAAAAAAACATTTTCTCAACATCTTAAGTTCAAATCTGTGTGAAGGAAAATTGGTCAAAAGATGTAAGACATAACAATGAAAGAAAATGAGAACCACAGTGCACAGGGTCTTTTTAGAAGAAAACTTTTGCTATCAATGTTTAGTTCTTCTTTGTCTTTATTATGTCTTTTGTAGTAGAAGATGAAGCTGCGTGTCCAGCTGCAATGCAAGAATCTGCACGAATATTTAAGGGAGTTGAGTCCTGAGATCCTTGACCGATTGTACAGCCATCCAGCTACGTGTTTGGCTGTCTACAGGTAGAGAGCTATCAAATACTGATGGATGTGATGACAATATAAACATACAAAACATGACTGAGGAAGTTATTAATGCGTAACTTTATATTTTGTCTGCATCTTCAACAGGGAGCTCCCCTCTCTGGCCAAGAATTATGTGATGCGGATGCTGTTCCTAGATCAACCTCTCCCTCAGGCAGCCGTGGCTTTGTGGGTGAAAAAAGACAGTCAGAAGTGAGTCAACAACTTCCCAACAATCAGCAAGTTTGCATGCACATTAAGACTTCAGTTAAACACAGATTTTCAAATAAATTAGGTTTCTTCAAACTTCATGTAAAATTATATTGAAATCATCTTAAATCAATGTAATGTTAGACTCATTAGCAGATCCTGATGATTCAATTCTAAACAGATTTACTGAACGTTATTTAGTATTCATTCTAATACATTTAGAATTTCATCATCCTGTCTTTGGTTACAAGAGTGCTAAACTAGATGAGATCTTGGACCACCTTTCTGGATCGAACATATTTTTGTTTTTAGTTCGTTATCTAAAGTCCAAAATGACAGGAGAATAAAGCTTGTACTGATACCCAAGATCATTAGATTTCCTTCAGGGTTAATCAGCTTGAAAACAGTCTCATGATGAGAGAGAAATATCACTTGCTCTTCTCATTGTGAGTTTGTCTTTGTCTTTCTGTAGGGATCATGATGAATGCGTCTCGGTGTTGGCCGGACTTCGCCTTTGGCACAGTCAACAGCTGCAGGGCGGTCTGCAGGGATACATTTTAAACCCAGTGTTCAAGGACAACTTAAGGATAGCTCTGCTAGGAGGGTAAGGCCTGGTGCTTGATGAGTGAGGATGTGGTTGCTTCCAAAACGGACTGTCTGCATGTCCAGGCAGTCATGGTTCCTGTACCTTGATGATGAGAGAGATGGAGATAATCTTGTTTATTCT
Organism: Brotula barbata; assembly: GCA_900303265.1. NCBI lineage: Eukaryota > Metazoa > Chordata > Actinopteri > Ophidiiformes > Ophidiidae > Brotula > Brotula barbata. The sequence continues at coordinate 7,931 of OMNV01016238.1, read as the reverse complement.
CTCCCTGTATCTTTCACTCTTCATTTATTCCAACCGATGCTCATTGAGTGCAGTCTGGTTTTCATATTAGACATTAGACACTACATCTCAAATGAACAAGGCTGTGTTCTGTACATTTGACACTGGAATGAAACGGCAGCGGTTTGTTTTCGAGTTAACTTCATATGTGTGTATTCAAGTCAACTTTCTAACTTTTCTAAGGTCAACTTTACCACTTAATGTATTTATGTAACATTTCACTGCTCTGTTGTGGTGCAGTGGCAGAGCCTGGGCAGATGAGGGCAGCACTCTGGGCCCCGATCGCCATGCACGAGACATAGAGAGTCTGGACCGCTACGCCATGGAACGCTGGGAGGTCATCCTGCACTTTATGGTGGGGTCACCCAGCGCTGCTGTCAGCCAGGACCTGGCACAGCTGCTTGTACATGCCGGCCTCATGAGAAGGTAAACAAGCGAAATACATTCAATGTATGCACACACTTAAATAAACTATTCAAAATACACACTGAGACGCACTTGCATTACACACTCACATACAGCACTGTATGTATTAACTGCCTGATGGACTAGTGGCAAATGTGGTTGCAGGCATTCTACCGTCAGTGATCAAATCCTCATGAAGTCATTAAACTCATTAATGCAATAACGTACAGCCTGTTTTGTGTCATTGAGATAAGATGAGAGAGATGAGATGAACTTTAATGATACCGCATTGGGAATCATTTTTGTCACAGCAGCTCAAGTGTAGCAGAGGCATGGGAATAAAGAACAGGTACAAACAGGAACAGAATAAAAGATACAAGACAGCACCATACATGAAGTAAATAGAAACAAAAATCTATATATCAATATGTATCATTGTTGTGTGTAACCATGTCGTCAGATGCCTCAGAGTGGAAAATGTTCTCTCTGAAGAAGCAGCTGAAAAGGGGAGACGCAGGCAAAGTTGAATTACATTTCCTGTTTGTGGAAGGAGTTTAAACACATGTCTCTGCCTGTACATCAGAGAACCCACCATGGTGTTAAATATGGTTTAGGAACTATAGATGGGACATCAAAATGTTTCCCACTTCCTTGGTGTAAAGTGAAGGAATATTCCTGACTTGATATGCGTCCCTGAAGAAGTTTCAGACATCATCATCCAGACTCATCCTGACTTGTTTGACTCACATTATTTGTTGTATGTCCACAGGAGATTATGGCTGATCGAGTCATTCTTTTGCAAAATTTCCAGGCTTTAAAAAGAAATTCTCGTCCACATTGTAATGTGTACTTATAATAATTAATGCAAAACAAACACACAGTGCATTGTAAGGATGCTGACAGGCGCTGATCACATTTTCCTCTTTCTAATCCTTTAAGTAAATGACGCTCCCTAACGTAGACTCTTAATGAGTAAATATGGAATTATGGTTTTTATTAGTTTCCCTTGTGTTTCTTTTTGGGAGGGTTAAAACTATCCAAAGCTTTGCTTTTATTTTCCATATCCCACTTCTCTTTCAGTTTCCCAGTAGTTACAGGGCAGTCAGATAGAAAGGAGTGTGAAAGTGTAGATGGTTTAGGGGTTGGTTCAGAGATGAACACATACCAACATGACCTCGCCTCTCCCATCACTGGTAGAGTTGGTTATCAAAACATGCATTTGTTTGGATGACATTTATGGCCCTTTATACGCACTGTGTCCTCTTTTTGTTTACTATCTTGTCTCTTCTCAGTGAGCCGGGAGAGGCGCCCTACATCACTTCGGCTGGTTTCCAGTTTCTCCTGCTGGACACGGCTTCTCAGCTGTGGTATTTCACCCTACAGTACCTCAAAACTGCACAGGTTCCTAACGCACAACTACTATTTTCAACTTATCACGTCAATGAATGAGAATTGAGCAGTCCATGGGTGAATCACTGAGGTAATCCTTGCAATTCACTTTTTGAATCAAAGGCTCTTCAGCCTTTAATTGCAGGGATTATCTCGTCAGCAGGGGAGCATGAATCAGAAAGCCTGGACATTCAGTCAGTTCATGTTTACATTTTGTCTCCCCATTTATATGTAGGAGATGATATCTTAAAATGCAATAGTATAGTGTTTAGTGAAAGCAAATATCTCAATTGCAGGACAGTTTAAATATTAAAGCAAAATCACCTGGATGCTCTTATAAATTGGCCACTGCAGAGATGGAATCAATTCAAAAGAATGATATAAGTTCAGCATACGCAGGCATTTTGGCAGCTGATATTTCAGTCGCTCTTCATTCCTTTGAGATCAAAGTTTTGTGTGGAATGGAATGTTTTGTCGTGTTGTATTCTGCCAGATAAATAACTCAACCTGAGATTTGACAGTGAAAGGATTTTTCAAGGCTTCAAGGCCAATTATTTGCGAACTATGTCACTCAAATAGTTTTTTGTATTTGTATCGTTATTTTGTGTGTTGGAGCTCGTATTGATTATAAATTGTGTATGTATTTCCCCCTTAACTATGATGTGTTTGGCAATGTGCCTGCTTGATCGTACAAAGAGAGGAGTGAGGGAGGCCACCACTCCACTGATGACTGATGGCAGTGTTTCCCCTACTATTGATATTCGTGGGTGGTGTACGTGGGACACAATCGTGACCTCCCCTCACCCCCCATGTACTATCAGTGTGCAGCAAAAACAAATCGAATGCACACTACACAGTCCATATCCTTGCATGTATTTGATACGTCGATAATGCAATCAAGGCGATACATTTCTGTTTGTCTTACAGTCTCGGGGGATGGACTTGGTGGAAATCTTATCTTTCCTGTTTCAGCTGAGTTTCTCCACCCTGGGCAGAGTGAGTGCACAGCCTCTCACTCACACTGCACTGTGTGCACATTTGCACGCCCATTATCAGCTGAGATTTATTGTGGTATTTGTAGTTATTGATGACACACTTCCTTTGCATCCCAGGATTACTCAGTGGAAGGAATGAGCGAGTCGTTACTCATCTTCTTGCAACACCTGCGGGAGTTTGGCCTCGTCTTTCAGAGAAAGGTAGAATCCCTTCCCTATCACTATCTTCTTTGTTTGTACTCTGATTATTGTTTTTCCAAACAATAAATGTTGAGTGCGGACAGGTTTGTTTTTTTTAAAGGTTTTTAAAAAATTGTAGTTTGAATGCAATTCTTGTACATCATTAGAGGAAGTCAAGGCGATACTACCCCACCAGACTGGCCATCACACTGGCTGCGGGAGTGACCGCCAACTCTGCTTCTTCCTCTTCTTCCTCCTCCAATGTGGCTTCTGCCCCTGGAGAAGCAGGCTTCATCGTGGTGGAAACCAATTATCGGATCTACGCTTACACAAGTATGACTGAAACAATGCCACATGTTCACTTCATGAGGAGTCAGTGTCTTCCAGATGTCCAATGTTGAGTTGTGGTACACAGATAGGATTTAGAATCACTGGTGCTGTGTTATTATAATTGGTTTAAAAATCTATCTGTGAATTTAATGTACCAAAGACAATAAATTGATATGTATGTCCAGAATACAAACACCTCATCAAACACGCTCCCTCCTTTATTATAAGAAACTATATTATCTTTGTTATATATTCCACATATTTATTTATATTAACCGTCTCCCGGTGAATTGATTGTTTTAATATGTGAGCATGTCCAAGGGCCTGCTCTAACCTGCTCGAACCTGCTCTGTGTCTCACCCCCAGACTCTGAACTTCAGATCGCTTTGGTGGCTCTCTTCAGTGAAATGCTTTATCGCTTCCCCAATGTGGTCGTGGCTCATGTTACGCGGGAGTCGGTGCAGCAAGCTATAGCCAATGGCATCACTGCCCAGCAGGTACCTACTAATGCACACGGCCCTAGCCAGCTCTGAGGAGGCTCCCGTACACCTCAAAAGACCTAAAGGAAAACCATGAAATGACAAATTCTAAAATTCTGTGTCTGTCTGTATAAAGAACAAGATAAGTAATGAAACTTTTACAGATCATGTAATAAAATAAGATGCAAACAGTATACAGTTAGTGGCTGAATGACAAGACTGTGGACGCTGTGCTAAAACACCACACACAGTGTTATTTATGCTGCCCCTGAGTGTACTGGGAACTCAAAAAATCCACTGTGTAAAGTAACAAAGCAAAACTGCTTTCATTACAGTACTTTATTATGTTTTAGGAGAGTTTTTACCTGTCGAGTATAAATATTGTCAACACAGCTTTGCCACTTGTTGCAAAATTGATTCTAAAATGATGGTGATGTTCTCAATATGCAGACTGGGAGCTCAACATAAAATTGAAAAGAATGTTTAGTTTTTATTGAAAGTGTGATGTTGGTTAAAATCACAATGACTGCATTATTCGTTTAGATTTGGTGGTTGCAATCAGTGACAGTAATGAAAGAAGAATGTTACTTTCCACCTAGCACAGACGGATCACATGTTCACAGCAGGCGTGAACGGGGAGCCTTCACAATTCAACATTCATAACAACTCTTTGTCCTTCTCAGATTATTCACTTCCTGAGGACCAGAGCACATCCTGTCATGCTCAAACTGGTAAAATTGTCTCTCCTTCTCACACTAATGATACTAGCAATGATGACAGGTTGATCACAGAGTTCAATGTGTGCGTGTTTCTGCTCTGTGTGTGCTTCAGAATCCAGTGCTGCCTCCAACCATCACAGACCAGATTAGACTTTGGGAGCTGGAGAGAGACCGACTACAGTTCACAGAGGGTCTGTTTGTGTTTGTGTCTTGGTTTTGAAGTCCTAATGTCTGTGAACTCCTGAATAGGTTTGGCTGTATTTACAATTTCAATATCATTTTTACTGACTTTGGGTCAGTGACAAAGTTGTATTGCCTGCATGTCTCTGATCACTGTCATGGAGGGTGTCTGGTCTATGAATGAGCAGGATGAAGCTATATCATTAACTCCCTCCGTATATACTTTATATAAATGTGCATGTATATGTCTATATATACTGTCTATAGGGAACCTGTTGGAGGTGTAGTAAACTGTAGCGTTCTGCTGCCTTATCCTGTTTGTGTGTTCTCTCTCCCTCTTATTCCATATTATTCCACCTCCACTAGGGGTGCTCTATAACCAGTTCCTCTCCCAGGCTGACTTCGAGGTGCTGCGAGACAGAGCCCAGGTTAGACTTTTTGTCCTATCTCGAGCCATGAATCATTTTCTAAAAAAACCTGGTCACAGTCACATTTGGTCTGGCAAGATTTCCTGGCTCATCAACATGCTGAAGCAGCGTGCATTATACGTGTGATGGTAACCTAAAAAACACATTGGAAGCGACAGGAAAGCATGAACAAACTGAATGGATTAATATCCATAGCCACTTGAATGAGAAAAAGAAGGTGATTTCAGTTTGAATCACTTGGTTGCAGTGAAAAAGTTCAACAAATTTTGTTTTTTACGTTACACACACCCATCTCCAAGTGCACATACACGTGTTCACATGTATAATATATTCACTCTTCACAAAGATCTGATGTTGTCCTTTGACCAAACAGCTGCCTGCGTTTAATGAAGCTCTCTCTCTCTCTTGTGTGGCAGGGCCTTGGCTGTCTGGTGTGGCAGGATGTGGCTCACAGGGTGATGGTGGTGACGCCACAGGGACACAGCGAAGTCAAAAGGTTCTGGAAACGGCAGAAATCTCACACCTAGGTGGAGGCAGAGGAAAACAAAACGCTGCTGTCACAGTGAATGACAGTTCTACCCAAACTGACGAGTTCCAAATGTTGTTTGACAGGGTGGAAATTCCAGTCTATCTGATGCTCATTGTTGTAAGTGCATTAACACACAGCTACAACTTGACCTGTCAACATTAGATTATATAATAGTTTTATAACTTTTGTTTTTCAGAAAATGTTTCACCCACGCATTTTGATTAAATGGTGATATTAATCATGGCTCACGTGATATTTCTCCTGTTTGAGTGTTTACGTGATATGCACATGTTTGTCAGTGTATTTGTGGTACGAAGCAAAACCTAAGGGTGCTCTTGGATGAAGAGTTGGAAAAGATAAAAGGACAAAATAATTTATCTGGATTCTTCAGTGCACTGTCATGTTGATTAGTGTAGAGTGAGCCTAAGTTTACCTTCCCAGCCTTTTGGTGCATGCTTCTTTGTCATGACATAAAGTATGACCTTATGCCAGGTGAACTAAATAAAAGTAGATACATTCTTAGAGATAAAAAGCCATTTTGGAGCAGGATGTTTGTCTATGAGTGTGGAGAATAGAGTGGTTGTCAAGGAATTGAATACTGAACTTCAGAGCTGTGGAAAAATAATATTGATAGTATTACATGAAAAAATAAAAATTTTCTTCGATCAAATTAAGACAATTTAACCTTGAACATGACAAATGTTAAACTCATACAATGTTACAGCATTCAGCAGGGGTGAATTACGATCACAGTAAGAATTTAAGCTGTGGTGGTTAAACAATAAAAGGTGAGTGAACTATAAACGTCTGCGGCAGCTCTCTAAGCATCATTAACAAGATGGATCAACTTAAAACTCAGAAGCCCAAATACGAAGCTATATATGTCTCGAGAACAACTGGAACTGAATCATATAGCTCTGTTAACCTGTGAAGTGAATAAATGAAAGAATGAAAAAAATTCAATTCAACCCAAATAAACCCTGATGATACCCACAGTTAAGAGAAGGAAAAAAAATGTCTGTCTTCTACTTATTATCGTGCAAACAGAAGGTCCATAGTGCTGCTAATCTTATTTATAATTTTTAAAACTTGAAAACTTTTAAAAAGTGAAAATATTTCAGCGTGTATCAGTACCTTTTTGCTTGGACAGAATCGAAACAAAATTCTTTCATTTCATTGGCTCACACGTGGGTGACGTGACGCTAGTGGGCGGGCCGGAAGGAGAAGGAGGAGGGGCATGTGAGGCTGACTTGAACTGTCAATAAAATGCTCTGAAAGCAACTAAATTGAATGGACTTGCTTTCTTCTAAACCGGCGCAATAGGAAGTGCAAAAACGCCATAAAAAGGTGAGTAAACGCTATATGGTATTTAAAACGGTCTTGTATACCACCTGGAATACCAGGAGTCTGAAAGTTCTTCTTCTTTTTTTTTTTATTTAATCACAGTACTTTGGTGCGATGCTAGCTTGTTCTGGGTTGTTGCATGGAAAAATTCACAATTCAAGAACTCTATAGATATTTCTATGCTCAGCCTGCTGAGCCTTTTAATAATCAGTCCATCAGTAGTCACCTGTATATGTCTGTCAGTCTCTGTGTCATCTCATCCATCTGTTTCTTTCTGTCTTCTTACACAGCTCTAAAATGTGTGGTATTTGGGCGTTATTTGGCAGTGATGAGTGCCTGTCAGTTCAGTGCTCCCATGCCATGAAAATTGCCCACAGAGGTCCTGATGCTTTCCGGTTCGAGACTGTTGATGGCTACCCCAACTGCTGTTTCGGCTTCCACCGGCTGGCCATTGTTGACCAGCAACACGGCATGCAGCCGTTGCACATTAAGAAGTTTCCGTTCTTACGGCTTTGCTACAATGGAGAGATTTACAACCATCAAAAGGTGAGTGCGGTTGGACAGGTTTCAACTCCTCACCTGCCCTTCACACATTCTCGAGCTACACCAGGCTCCCTAAAATTCTACCAGGTATATTTTAGACCAGTAGAACACAAAATAGGAAGAATATTCCAATGTAGTGTGCTATCATCTGGTATTATATTGATGCTTGTGGTGTTTTTTGGATCCATTTCATTCAGCTGAAGATGCAGTTTAAGTTTGACTGCCAGACTGAAGTGGATGGTGAGGTTCTGCTCCATATTTATGACCGCTTTGGCATCCAGAAGATGGCTTCGTTACTGGACGGCGTCTTTGCTTTTGTGCTGCTGGACACGGCCAACAGGAAAGTGTTTCTGGGAAGAGATACGTACGGTGTTCGCCCTCTGTTCAAACTC
>OMNV01016237.1:22267-32961 GCA_900303265.1 Brotula barbata | reverse complement strand
GGGGGGGGGAATGCAGGAAGTCAGCTAGGAGCCAAATATTTGCTTGCTTTCTCTCCCTCTTTTCTCTCTCTCCTTATCCTTTCATCTACACACATCACAGGAAACACAAGGATCAGAGAGAGACAGTATGGATTCTTGTGGTAGCAGCTGGGCAATCTGTGTCCCCCAGCTGTCTTTGATAACTTCGTCTATACATCGACGTGGATCATACGTCGAGGACTGTTTTGATGATCAAAGATTTCTTCACTTCATTCTTTTACGGTGATGTTAATGAAATGAGGTGATATAAAAGCCAAATGGAGAATGGTTCCACTGTGTCAGACATGGCACGTTAGACGGTTCTGCTAGAAGCACAGCCAAACAGGAACACCCCTTCCACACTTCAGTCTATGCAAAGTGTTGCTGCCAGACTCCTCACAAATTCAAACAAAAGAGTACAGATAACCCCAATCTTAGCTTCACTACTTGGACCACCAGTAGATTTTAGAATAGATTTTAAGATTTTTATGATTGTTTTTATGGCCCAGATGGAACTGGCCCCTGGGAACACAAAGGAATGTCTCATCCCATATGAGCCAAAGTGTAGCGTGAGATCCTCCAGTCGGTTACTTTTATTACTCTTATGTTCTTCCATGATGCCTTTATACTATTGTTATTATATTCAATTCTGCCTTTTATTTGTTTTTGCTGCTATAAATGACTCAGTGACAGTGTTTTGAAAGGTGCTATACAAATGAAGGTTATTAGCATTATTATTATTTATTGATTTCTCATAAATAAACAATCTAAACATGAATGGTAAATGATGTGTTCCTCTTTCGATTGATTCAAGCGTTATTATCAGATTGATAAAAAATTCTACTGCTTCCCTATTATTGTCTTTCAGCTGATCCAAAGAGAACAACAACACGGCGGCCAAAGGTTGCAACAACGGGTGGGTGCATCTGTCGACTGTGGATGGGTATGGGGAGCGGCTGTTAAAGTTCAACACCTAATGAGTACTGTACTGATGTTTTCATCTTCCGTTTGTAGCATTTCCCACCAACAGTTCTGAGATTGAATCCAACACCTCAACAGGACGTGAGTTACATAGTAATGCTAAAAGCTCAGCAAGCAGACCTGCAGCCTGTAATGGACGTGCAGGAGAATCTCATTCTGTCTTTCTTTCGTTACTGGAGAAGTAGATCCCGTGAAGGAGAAAAGGCAGAACGTCACATCCTCACCAGCGACTATCGATCTGTGCTGTACAAACAGCTCCTGGGAGGGTTATCAAGGCCCAGTCGCCATCGGATCGGGTGAGCCTCATCGCCTGTATTCTATCACATATGGTCTCATCATTGGTCTAAATAAGTGAACAATGAGGGCAAGTCTGCAGTTTCAAGGTGTGATGTTGCGCAAAAACGGAGTATGCTGCCAACATAAATACACAGTGTCAACCAAAGCAACCGATCTTGTGTCGTGTTCAGATTTTTGAGGAGGGTCCAACTGATGCCAGCGATAAGGCATAAAAAGCATAAAATTACACATGGATGAACTATTTACTCTGACACTGGAACAAAACACAGATCCGTATCATGTTTAAACCTTTTTTTTAAAGTCAAAGTGTTACCTTCTCTTTCGCAGTCTCCTCTACCTCAGTATTCTATTCTAACACTGACAAAATTCCCATATATTGCCTAACACAGAGGATGTGTGATAATAGTAGTCCTGTGAGACTAGACTTTCAGAGATGCTTTGTGCTGAGAGTGTGTGTGTTTATCTGTTATCCGCAGGACTGAGCGCTCTGGCAGCTGTTATCATCATCGCTGCTTCGATTGGGATGGGCCTCTTCTGTTATAAACGGTAATCTGGATCTGAATATTTGCACATTAGGCCCTTCACACACAGCTATTTTGGATGTTTAAAGCCTTTGTTTGGTCTGATCATACCAGAATCTGCCCCGAACTGGACCTTTGGATTTTAGGTTGGTTTTTTTTGCCGTTTCTGCTTTATTATGGTATGAAGAGAGAGACAGTAAGGATAGGGCACAGAGAGGGGATGACACGCAGCAGGTCTGAGAGAGATTCCTCCTATCTCTCTCGACCATGGCAGTGAGTATCAGGGTGAACGCTGGATAGACTACTAAGTGTACACAACAGGCTACATGTTTACATTCTTGTTTCCCCTGACACAATTATTTCAACAAAACTCTTCACCACCACTACCAGTAAAACACATAATCATTGAAAGGAAAAAAGATCTTTATTGTCCAACCAACTAGGGTTCATCCTTTATTAGTTACAATCGTTTTACAGTTTCGACCTTTGGATTTTTTCCAGTGGTTTTCGTTCATGCTACCCCTACTCAGAGTCAGAGGAATCGAAGGCATTTTTGAGTCGATGTGGCTCAGTGCTTTTGAGAGTCAAGCAGTGAGAGTTTGCGTGAACTTCTCTGTGTGCTCTCAAATCGTTTGCTACGAGCTCATCACTGTTTGTTTTACTTCTACTGCAGGAGATCACAGCGAAACAACCAGCAGTCGGTGCAGCTGGCGGGAGAAATGAAGCCCATGATGCAAGAGGGGCAGGCTTCATGCAAGCCATCACCGTAGGGTTTTATCCCAGGACTGCCTGCGTCCACGATGAGGGCCTTGACTGCTCAGTGGAGCTGAAGGAGTCCTCCAAACAGAATGAACACGTAATGGTTAAGTTACTAAGTAGTTAGTAAAGTTACTTAACATCTCAGTGTGTGGGAAGAGAGGACCACAGAAAGCTGCGACCTGCTGTTTATACTGTAAGAGTTGCAACATGAAGAGCAATTGCTGAAGTTAGTAATTCGTCAAAATGGCATTAATGAAGCAGAAGGTTGCATGTTAGAGATAAGGCCTCCACCAAGGCTGATTGAGCTTAGATAAACGTCAGACTAGCCTAAAGAGAAAGAAAAAGGATCTGTCTGGATCTGTCTCTGGGATCCAGCTGGATCTCCATGATCACCTCTGAAGTGTGAAGATGGGAGCTTCGTTCTGCCCTGCCCTAAATTCTTCATCTCGATCCAGACCAAACTCTGAGGATTGATAGACACATAAAAGGGGGCCAACTCCAGATCTTCCACCTTGGTCTCGGTCAAGGACAAGGACAACAACTGGAGTGATCAACTTAACGTACGTTTTTGTGGGTGGAGGAAACCAAAGCATCCTGAGGAAACCCACAAAGACGCAGGGAGAACATGCAAACTCCACACAGAAAGATTTGAACCCAGGACCTTCTTGCTGTGAGGGAACAGTGCTAACCACCACACCACCGTGCTGCCAAACATTAACATAGTTTTAATAAGGCCTGCTTAATGCTGAATCAAATTCATTCCATGACTAAAACATTTCATGCACTGGGTGCATGTCGATCTTACAGATTTGCAATTCTTATCAAGCCTGATAAGTTTGTTTGCTTTGTCTTTTATCTCATCAGGTTATCAGTCAGTGTGGCCTGGTTTGCTCCCACTCTTACCCAAGAGATTATTGCTGTGCCTCTGGCAAAGTATACAAATCAATACGTAAACTTTTTGGTGCCACATGTTCACTAGTACTTGAATGTTTCAATAGCAAAGCAAAACTAGTCTCAAATCCAATCTAATGCACTTTTAGTCTAACTTTCCTCCGTGTGTTCGTGTGTCACTGTGTGTCACTAACAGAGAAGTTATTTTTTAAATTTATTTAGAAATCTAAATTGGAATATTCATCTTCAGTTTGTATGTTGGCTTTGGAGTGATGTCCAACATTAACATTCTGCCACTCTTTATGAAGTTCTATTTTGTACATGATTTAGGATGGTAAATGTTTTTATTATTACTTGCCATATTATTACAATTTCCAGGGACATCTGCCAATGGACTTCGGAATGTAAATTCTGTTTCATTAACGTTGCTTTTATTCAAAATATACATAAATTTACACATACCTTTGAGAGATGTTGATACTTTGTACATTTTATTACTACCAAAGCTACACTTTGCTATTTCCTTGAGAAAAACAGGAAAAAATAACTTTTATTTCCTCAAAGTAAAACAAACCCTAAAAAACCTGAAACCATTTTGTCAACTGAAAACCAAACCTTGTCAGTGATGAGGAAATTCACATTTTTAACTCTAAGCCAAACAGCCAAACCTATTGTTTAATATTAAGTTTGTCCTAACGGATTCATCAATCTTTTTTTAAATGGAAAGACAGCTGGAGCCTTTCAATCCCACCAGCAGCGTAGAGATTCCATTGCATCTTAAATGGACGTTTTGGGAGATGGGAGGACACTTGTTGTAATTTGTTTGGGATTTTTCCCTCTTCCTGGATAAACCATATGAATCAGTTAAGAGATTATCATGTAAACACAAAGGGAGGCGGTATCAAGTCTTTCCAAGTCCAGGCTTTCCAGGCTCAAGTTCAAGTGAAGTCACAATGCAGTGATGTCAACGTCTCGGGGGTCCTTAAAGATTATTGTGAAGTTGACACTCAAGTCATTGACTTTGTGACTTACAATTGAAGTCCACAATCCAGGTGGATGACAAAACCTTGAAACTGATCTTGTAGTTATTTTAAAAGGGGGAGTTAGATCTAAAAAACCCACCCTGGATATATTTTTCCATCTGGATAGTTCCTGGGGGTATTATGAAAGATTGGAGTTTACGCGTACCATGGACCTGATGTGCTCAAGGTAAAATCCACCAGGGGCCTTTTGTCCTCTCCTTTGTCTCTCATATTTTCTGTCGCACACTAGTGTGTTATAATGAAAATGCCACAAAAATACAGTATTATGACTCTACTAATGTAATTGTCAGACAGAGGGTTAACATGATATATAGTTGAGAGTTGTGTATTGTAAACTGAGTAAAACTTAAAGCAATAATCTTTTTTAGTTAGTTAAGTTAGTGATTTTTGCTAAAATTTACATTCCACTAGGTCACTGAGGTTTCTTTTTCTGCAAGTTGCAGCATTCTGGAATTACTTAGATGCAGCCATGTGATTAGATGAACTACAATTTACATTTAAATGCATTAATGTGACTTAAATGAATACACTGGACAGTTCTAATTTTGTGTGCGAAAATAGAACCATTAGTACAGAAATAAATCAATCGTGATCTCAGCAACCTTTTTAGATTTTGTAATTTATTATAAAATCTTATTAAAAGATTATGTTAATGAAATCATAACTATGACAGTTTGATGGGTGGAGGCCTGGGAGATCTTAAATGAAGGTTAAATGCAGGCGCTTCAAAGTGGGAGATCTGTGGTGAAAATAGGAGAGAGAACAGCAGCTTATAGTTTCAGAGTCAGGACGCCTCGCTCATCGTGTGTATCTCTTCCATTACTTTGTGGGTTTGTGTCTCTAATGAGCTGAAAGGTTTTGTGACATTTTAAATTTCTGATTGATGTGTGTTTGGTCTCGCACTGTAAATTGATTTCCTGTTTCCAAGAAGCAGAGGCTAATAGATAACATCTGTTTGGAAATATGACCATACAAAAACAGATAATGCACTCACAACTTATTGTTATGAATTCCAAAAGTATTACAAACATCTTCTGTGAATATTTTCCCTCAAACAGTACACAGTGACAGGCTGTAATGAAATTCCCATAATCAATAATTATCATAATATGAATTATTCAATAAATTATGTGTACCCTTTTTTATTTGTATATACATACGCATATACACATACTTATTACATGTATCTTTCAATAAAAAATGCAACTCTAACGCTGCATTTATGCTTTTAAGGTTTCCTTATGATACCAAAAAAATCTTCCCACCGTTCTCCTGCAAAGGTTAACATTTGAAGTGAAATTAAAGTTACAATTCTAGCAAATGATTACTGCAAATTAGGTTACAAAACGGCCTGGCGTGCTGCTTTTGTTTGCTTGATACAGATGAAATGTCCACCATTTTGCTTACATTTCTTCAGAAAGATCCATATTTGTCTTTGTTTGACCTTCAGTGAGGCATGGGCTTATTAGAAGTAGACTCAAAGCATTCAGACTTTCGACAGCATATTGGCAAAAAAAAGAGCATTTGAATAACACAAAGCGCAGGTCAAACATGGCAGTTTAGCAATGCAGTTATGGTATTAAACTAATTTGTCAAGTGTGAAACTTGGAAAAATAAACTCCCTCTAATAAGAAAAATCTGTTGCAGCATCCCACAGCTAACTTATTTCTCACATTTAGAACTTTAATGTCCTTTTCATAGCAACCCAAGGTCCATCTACCACCATAAATTGGACAGGATCTCAACAGATCACAAAAATAGTGACTACATTATGTGCTGATTTTGGACACTGTGGGATATTCATCCACTAAAACATCAGTAAAACGTCATTGTAGTCTTAAGAGAATTTTCAATTTGTTGTCATGCTGGAAACATCTGATTTATCAAATAAAAGTCAGAACCTGTCTGCATGTTGTTTAATTGTGATTTAACTTAAAGTAAGACAGAGGTAGAAAAAATAGAATAATCACACGCGGTGTCACACAATCAGGGCAGAGTTCAACGACCACAGAGTTAACGGAACACTCAACATAGTCACTTTGATGATACACTGGTGCCATGACAAATCACTCAAATGTCACCATAAAAAAATAAAAGATTTTTAATATACAAATGTGTACTGTCAAACATTAAGCTTGTGGTGTCCAAGGGCACCAATTCAGAGTGTTTTTTTGCCCAAGGAGATGAAATAAGACACCTCACGTCCTTTAACACACAAAGAACTACAATGCCATCAGGACCATTACGTCGCCATTCAGCAGGTTCAGGTTGTCCGGTATTTCAGCCATTGAGACAACTTCATCTGTCATGAGGAAGACCGTTGGTCCAATGCGCTGCCACACACACTTCTCACACAGTGGACCGCCAATTGATAGGCAGTCCGTCTGGACAAAAAGAGAGAGACTTAGCCTGCCTCTGCCATCAGGGTATCATGACTTCTATCCACTGTAAAAGTCTAGCTCAATTCAGAGTTGAGATATGTGCATGTTGGAGTTTATAGCAAAATTGCAATCCTCCTTATTCCGACACTAACCAGAGGACTACAGCACCTCTCAGGGGAGTAACACGAGCAGGGAGTTTATCCCATGCAGATGAGCAACTGGAAGTATCTACAGTTCAGACTTGGACCTTTTATTCCATTTTACTCATGCATGGTCCACCTGGGGAGCAGTACCATGACCAGTGTATCGGTAAGATATGTGCTGGAAAACTCTTTTCACCAGCTGAAAATCATGTCTGATCACAACATAAAACAAGTCATATCATCACTATAGCTGCTATAGTCAAGCATATCTTTGGTTATTTAATACTATTATTTAACATTCAGTGTATCCACCAGCGAGTTGCTCTGATGTCTAATGGTGCACACTGAGGAACAAATGATGATTTTAATGCTCTTAATGTGCTGCGCAGACATGAAGTTACAGGCCACATAGCTCAACTCTGAATATGTGCAATATGTGGCATTTGTTTGCCCTGACACACACACACAAAGATAAAGAGCATCAATCACAAATCTATGTTGTGGTTTGGATGGGTTTTGAGCATGAGTTCTTACCAATTTCATCTTTCTTTGGCACATGATGAAAGCCGAGCTGGATCTGATGCAGTTGGGGCACTCTTTGATTGAGCAGGGGAGGGCTGTGGCCGGCTTCATGGAGGAGTCCATCAATTCTGGCTTCAGGAAGTATTCCTGGAAAAGTACATGGCATGGAGGGGATTGGGTAGACATTTAATATTAATGTACTCTCTATGCAATCAATGTATCCTCCACATTACCTTTTTCACAAAACCAGTATAAGCGTCTTATTCAGGAGTCTAAATCATTGAGGGTATACAGCAATACAAACTCAACATGCTGTCAGAACAAGAGGGGCGAACTATGCAAACATGCAGTGGTTGTCTACTTGTAAGCTGCCGTCTGTGATTCTTATTTTTAGGTAGTTTAGCAGCCACCAGGTTCATTTGCTTTGTGTTGCCCTACGACAAACACCATTTCCCAAACTTTAAAAGACTTTAAGTGGAACTTGACTGCACTCAGGTGATGTCATCATATCAGCATGGAGGCCAAGAGACCCAAAGCAGAAGTTTGAATTGGATAAAATGTTGGCAGAAGTGTGTCAAGTTGGAAAAATTTTCTTTACTCATAATCATAAACAATCAACCCAACAGCAGACACACATGAGACAGCAGAGGCAATTATGATAAGGAGTGGGGTGCACTGAGGGGTGTGTCCTACCCCAGCCATGGAGAGGATGTTGCAGATGTTCTTAGAGATGATGAGCGAGGTTCTGGCCCGAGTCACTGCGACATACAGCAGGTTCCACTCATCCGCAGGAACTTCTTTCAAAAATTTGGCTGAAAATACATGAAACTTATATAGCTGGAGTGATGAGTGTACAAGATAAACAGGAGGTATATGCCGTTGGAATTATTTTAGCGGTATGGGGAAGAAATATGAGCTCCAGATGGGATTGAAGTTAACATTAACATTCCATCACCTCACAAAGAAATTAAACAGCATCTAACTAGTTTTATCTATGGCAGGTTTTTCTTTGTTTCTATGTCTTTGTGTTGTTTATCAATGTGACTCAAGGTGTCGCTTTTGATTTTGTTGTAGACATTTTGAAGTTGGTGGTGAATAAATGTTTCTCTCCATTGAGCTCCATCTGGCTTTCGTCTAAACGTGGATGCAACTGAATTCAAGTCCATGTAGAAAGTAAAGGAACACTTTTGTGCGCACACAAATACAGTATGAAACTTTGCACTCATTACGTAAATGTTGAAGAAAAATGTAAGAAAAAGAGTTTATTAGAGAAACATACACCATGAGAAGCCATGATCAAGATGCTGCCTGTGTTTGGGTTGGGGAAGCTTGACAAAGTCATCTACAACCATCACAGTGTCGAACTCCAGCCCTTTGGCCTTGTGGACAGTGCCTATGATGAAGTCTGAAATAAAAAAGGAGACAGCAAAATACACATTCACATTACAGAGCAATGAAACTTTGTTGAACAGTATTTTTCTATTACCTGCATTCTGTAAATGGCTTTCGTAGCATTTGTTGAGGCGGTTCACCAGCTCCGGTATTCGACAGGTGTACTTTTCAACAATGACTATTTTGCCCTCCAGTTCACGGTCGGCAGTCTGTATGACATAGTTCTTCAGGCTAAAATAGGGTCGGTCTGTACTTTTGATGAAGACCTTGATGAAGGAATCCTTGATGGCTATAGAAACAGATGATGCTATGTCAATGGCCAATGAAAGAAACACTGAGGACAAAAAAGGTTATGTATGTGCTGAGTCTTACATGTGTAGTCCTGTGACATCAGCTGCCAGATGTCCATGATTTTATCCAGGCCAACATTTGTGATACCCTAGAGGAGAAGATACCAGAAAAATGGGAACGGGTAAGGAACATTACCATATACAGAATAGAGTATTTGTTGGTTTATCCAAACATGTAGTCCAATATACACCCACAAAAACTGCTACATTCATAACAGAAAATGGTTGCCACAGTTTTCAATACATCCAAAAATGAAATGGATTAAATCAGTTAATGTAGGCTGACACATATATGCCACAAATTAAAAAATGTGAAAAATGTGCTTGAAAAATAGTAAAACTTGAACTGTCCAAACATTTTATTGTACTTTTAAGAAATAGCAGTATGTACCATTATGCTACTTATGACATACCTTCAATTAACTGTCATCTCAAAACTAAGCGCTGAGCTCACAGTGTCACACTTTCGTCTGTCGGTGCAAAGTTCTTTGACATGACCTCTTTCTGCATGAGTGTTTACTGGACTTTGTGCACCGACTGGGCACAGTATTTAGGTGCAATAGTAATTTATCGATCAATATGTCATTTATTACATTGCATTTATTGCTATAGCTATATACGCTACTTTGTATCGCATACTTAGTCTACTTAACAAAAGAGAGACAAGACAAGAATTTGCGCTTGATTGCGCTAGAAACAAATGCAATGATGTCATATTTCATATAATGGCTACGAATGGATGGATGGATGGATTGCTTGGATAAAAATGAGATGTTTGTAAATCATTGTTTCAATATGTGTATATACTCACTCCTATGAAGTGGATGCGGCAGTGAGGATTGATATTGATCAGCTGGACGGCTTCATTGAAAACACTGCAATTGCACCTTGACAAGATGGCAATCTTCCCATGGGCAAGACTCTTTCCCGTCTTCATGATGTCTGCCACTTTGTCTGCAGTCTCATCACACACACCACCTATTGGTGCACATACATAATTTAAGAGTGATTTTTTTCATGTAACTATTTTATATACCTAACACACACCAGTGCTGATTAGAGTTTACTATCTTTTGATGAAGTGTTCCAAAGATATGCAGCTCAGATGAATTGCAATCACTATATTGTCTGTAGGTGTGAATGGCAGTGTGATTGAGTTGTCTCTGTGTTAGCCCTGCGAAAGACTGGCCACCTCTCACTGCCTCTGCCAATGACCTCTTGGACAGCCTCTAGCGCCCTCACTGTTGTGATCAGGAAAGATGGTATAGGGTATGGGATGGGATGGATATATAGGAGAGAAGTGTCAAACATTGGGACTTGCTAGAGGGTCAAATCCAGCTGAGTGGACGATTTTGAAAAATGTAAAAAAAAAAAAAAAAAAAGTAATTGCAAATTT
>OMNV01016237.1:0-22247 GCA_900303265.1 Brotula barbata | reverse complement strand
AGTAATTGCAAATTTTCAGTAAAATGCGCTGCTATTCCTGAGTTGTCCCCTGGGGGTTGCGATGCCCTTAAAAGAGAACCTAAAAACAGAGGCGCTACACTATGAAGTTATATTTGTGCCTCATTCCTGAGCCTGACTTTCTGAGCACAGAACTCACTCACTATGTCTACATTGTGCTCTCAATATCACTGCAACTGAAAATGTGTTTTAATCCTGACAAATTTGCAGTGGTTTTACTGATCCGGCCCACTTGAGGTAAAATTGTGGTTGTCTGTGGTCCATGAACTAAAATGAGTTGAAGACCCCTGATTTAGGAAGTGGATAACACATTAAGGTGAATGGCTCTCAGTATTTACCATGCTGGTTTCCTCCTACTAGAATCTTCTTTACATCCTTGCACACTTTGAGGAGGGTGGCACCCACATAAGCGATCTCAGAACCGAACCGGAAGCTCTGCACAAGGACATCGGTAATATAGAGATTAGTTTTCCAGAATGCTGTGGCTACAAATGTAGAACTGGCAAACCAAATTGACATTATACTATATACAGTATAATTGCTATTTTGTGTGCCCTTATTTTTAGCCTTATCTATCCCTGTACAAAACCATGTCTGTTTGTGTGTGAGAGTATAACACCTGTGTCAGGTAGTAGACGTGTGTGTGCTGTGCATGCTGCAGGGCATTAACAGCTCCTCTGAAGGTGTAAATCTGCTGGTGTGGATCTCCTACCAGTATCTTTGCACAACGCTGAGAAAGCAACACATCCACGATAGCTTGGAAGGAGATCAGAAAAGAAATAAAGACTGATTTGCAATAGTCTAAATACAAGCAATAATAAAATTGAAAATATACAGAAACTATTACTTTATCATCATTTTTTCCTTCATGAGAGTGTAGCATTACCTGGTGTGCAGTCTTGGGCCTCATCAATGAAAAGGACATCATACTGGTCAGCAAGCCGTGGCTTTGGGTTTTGGAGCTGCCACAACTTCAGGTAACCTGGGAATGAAAACTTTTATTCAACACCTGAGCAGCTCTCTGACTAAATTAAGATCCAAATGATTGTCACCTCTCTCATCAACAGTGGCTTACCATCATGAGTCATGTGGTGGCCTACTTTATCTGTCTTAGTGAGAGACTTCATTTTCTTCCAGATCATCCGTGCGTCATCTATGTACGTCTGTAACCGACAAAATGACCTCATACAGTAAGTCAATTAATCAAGATACAGACAAATCTAAATTTTACTTTTTGACATTTACTGATTGACTTGTAAAAAATGGTAAATGGAGTGCATTCCTATAGCGCTTTACAATGTTTGCCTCACATTCAACATTCATACACACATTCACACACCGACAGCCGAGCTAACTGTGCAAGGCCCACTTGCTTGACAGGAGCAATTTGGGGTTACGGTCTTCCTCAGGGACCTTCGACCAGAGCGGGGGATCGGACTGGCAACCCTTCCATCACTAGGCAACCACCTTACCACCTAAGCCATGCTGCCCCAAAAATAAAACAGATTAATGGATAATCAATAGATAAACAGGGTGGGTACCAGTCTTTTCTCAGAATCCATCGCCTCCAAGCAGCCATTAGTATTTATGAAGGTTTCGGGGACATGGGTGCCGTTTATGTGTGGGTCTGTCGAAGCCATGAAGTTGTTTATAGTTGTGGCTACCACTTTGCCATTGACAAAACCGGCTCGGCCTTTGGGTAGAACCATTGCAACAGAGAAGGGCCTCACATTAGATTTCAATTTCTGAAGAACTTGGTACCTGCCACATAAAAAGGAGAAACAATGGGCAGAACAGCTTGAAACTCACGTAAATAACTCAAGCTCAAGCATAGCCCTGGTTATATAGGATGAAACTATGGATATGCACAAAGCACACAATCCTCGCTTTATAAATCACAACCCACTTCAAAAAGAGTGTGTCAATAAAGCAAACCCCTATGCTCTCTTTATCAAAGTGGGAATATTGTTCTCTGTAAAACTTGGATTTCGTAGTCAAAACAAAAATCAATCTCTTTGAATGTGACAGACTGTATTCAGTGTGTCACTGTCTGCCTTAATCTTCAAGGTTGAAGTCTAAACCTGCATATTCTTCAAGATCCCTTCTCACAGTAGTCCACAAATTATCTTATTTTGGTCATTGTTCAAATACCATGTGCACATTTCATAGCCGGCGCAGGATTAAAGAGCCGCGTTTGAGTACTGACCGCCTGCCGATGCTGTTATAGGCCATGGAGTGGACAGTCTTGCAGTCCACGTTACTGGGAAAGCGTCTGCGTGCTTCATTGGCCACAGACTTGTTAAAGGCCACATACAGGAACTTAAGATGAGGCCGCTGCTCAGCAAATTTCACCAGCGTTGTTGTCTTTCCTGTACCTGTGGGACAGAGTGCCGACCTTTCAACAGTTACAACATGACCACTGTCCTATAACCATGTTTACATTTATTGCATAACATTACATTATTGCAGATTTCCTGTAACTTTCCTATAGGTGAGCAGTCACTGTACCTGCAAAAGCGATTACCTTGACCACGTGGTCCGCCTGGATGTCATGGCTGAGGATCTGCTGCTGCTCATGAGTGAGCTGAATCTGAGGCTGTCTAATAGAAACACACACGCACACATTATTCTCAGTGCAAGCTACTGAATTATGTTTTCACAATGTATTTTCTCAGTTTGCTCCTGCATGAGGTTAAAGCAGCAAGCAACAAGTCTATATACTGTGATATATATCACTGAATGTGAATATTTGATTCAAAATATGCACAGTAACACTGGAATTACAAGACTGTATGTATGTTTTGTGCATATCTGTCTTACAAGTGCATTTCAGATCTTACCTGCCCTGACTAGAATGGACGGTAAAAGGTCTATTTTCCATCAAATGGAGTACATAGTAGACATTGTAATGCACCCTGGAGATGTTGGAAAACAAAGCAGGAGTGATTTTGATGAGACTAATGAGTGATTTGTAAACATAAGAATGATGGGGACCTTTGCATGTCTTACCTGTTATTCATCTGGATATTGTTCCTCATCATGGCCAGTAGCATTGTGGCCATTAGGCTGAGGTACTCCATGATGGCCATGTGTGACATGCAACTAGTGAGCAGAGACACCAGCGCCTGGACATCATTAACGCTCTCGCTTAGGATTAATATCACAGCCATGGCCGCATATGGACTGGGACCCTGAATATTTAATACAAATATTTGATTTTGGCTGAACTTCCATGCGAAGAATTTAATTCCACTGCAATAACGTTTAAACTGCAGAGACTCTCTGAAGTCTGATTTTTAAAGCAATACAACTATAGGACGAGTGTGTGCGTGTTTGCTTCGTACCTCAATACCTAGCCCTATATGTTTTTGTACATCTGGAATTCGTAATCTGAGGCAGGCCTCGGCATGTGGATACAGCCGATGTCTCTTAACACACTGCAGAACATCCTCTGGCCTGACATGTCCTCCCACCACGTGCTGGGTCATCACACTGACCATCACCAAAACACACACACATACAAAGAAAAGACAATAACAAATGACATTATTGACATTTAAGCACGAATCATGTTAAGAATTTTACAGGAGACTTAATGTTTGTTTGATATTTGTCAAACTTAAACAGATCTACATGTGTCCCCTGTTGATCGTTAGCCTAGGTGTGCTACAGATTTAGTTTCAGATGTCAAAGACGATGAGCTTCCAATTATGTGTAGTCTGACTGTCAAATGATCTTAGTATGAGACTGGCAGTTAGTGATAGTTATCGTTTAATTTTTTTTACTCACTCACTGAGGAAAATCTGACTTACACAACCAATTGTCTCACGCAGAACTGTGAATTTTCTGATTGGATTATGCCATTGTTGATCAAGATGGAGTGGATCTCCTGTACTGTAGCTTCCTCTTCCATCATGTAGCGGTAGTATTGTTTCTTGAGGGGCACAAACTGCTCAGTAGGACACACAAAAAATGCTCACATGAATTGACTAAACCATGAAATCTGTAACATTCATTCATTCACTCACTCATTCATTCATTCATTTGCAGAGTGCATGTTGAGCAACCTGCAAGGGCTGTTAATATGCTGTGAGATAATTCCCCAAAATATGACACAATGACAACTTTTTCAATGTTTGACTGCTTCAGCTATATCAATGACAAAGGGCAATTTCAATATGGTGACAGCAATGTCTTGATTAATGAATATCTTTTATTTTTTAAAAACACATAGAATGTTTTGAAGGTATGGCCTGGTGACAGTACTTAGATATTTCCAGAATTTTAACAGGGTTAATAGAAATCTGTGTTTCATCTGACCTTGGCGTCTTGGACGATGTTCCTCCAGCGATGGCACACGCGGCTGATGTTTCGATAGAGGTCCTGGGCAGGCAGGAGATAAAACACTTGCCTAAGAACCTCCTCTGGAAGGTCATCTAGACAGCCCTGGGGATCCACTAAGCCTTTGCTGCTGCCCAAGAGCCCAAAGTGGGCATCTGGAAGGGCCTCCACTTCCTCTTCCATTTCATTGGTCTGCATAGTGACATTATTGTCCCATCTTTCAAACTCATCGTCCCAAAACATCTCTGCAGTTATTCCCTCCAAGTGGTCCACCTCAGCCTTCTCCACCTTTGGCTCTGTTGCAGCTAAAAGGCTAACATCATCATCCTCATCTTCTTCCTCTTCCACGGCGTTTGGCAGCTCTCCATGGAGTCTATGTTCCTGTGAGGAGCAGGGCTGGACAGACTTTTTCGGGCTGGAACTGACTACTCTTGATGTAGAGAAAAAGTCTTTGATGCATTTCTGCTTCACAGGTGGACTTGTTGGGGCAGATGCTGATGGTGGGAAAATGTTAAAATAAGACGTAAAGATTGATTCAGCATCTGTAATTACAAAATAACCTGAACATATTTCTGACCTCCAAAAGGCCAAGAAAGAAACGTTTATTTTTTTCTATAAAAAACTAAATCATGACTTCCCATTGACTCAGAAACGTTTATGACCTCGGGAAAAAAAACTGTTTTTTGGGTAGGGGGTGTGATAGTTCAAGGTTTGTTGCATATTACCACACTTCTCTCTCTTGGTGAGTGTCCGGGGGTAAAGTCCCTGGTTGGGGTCCCGTTTGCTCTGCCTCCAGTTGACACTTTGAGGTTGGGTTAGGGAGTGACTGCCCTCTGTACTTATTCTCAGTTCATTACACTGCATTGCGCTCAAATGTCTCCTTTTGGCATTGGCTTTCCCTGGGAAAAGATACAGGTTTTACACGTCAAAATTACACACGTCACATCACTGGCAAGTTTAATATCTGTAGCTGGGGGTAACAACATTTTAGTTGTTGTATATCTACAATGTTTTGCAGTCACAGGGCGAAATCATACAGTAGTAATTGCATTACTTCTGCTTGTGCTTCTCCGTCTCCACATCAAGCGAACATGAATAGACGATTACACATGTATGGCTTACCTTTATTGGCCACTTCCATCTTGTATTACGTCAAATTTTGACAGGTTAGAGGTGATTTGACAGGTTAAAGAAAATGTTGGCTAAGGTTTAAGGCGAAAGTTAAGATGTCATCTCGCAGTCACTTCTTATGATGTACGATTGTGAGCTAATGCTAAGTTCTAATGTTAGTAAACAACCACAGTGGCTAACGTTAGCGCATGGAGAATCTTTGTCTTCATGTAACTTCTGTGAATTATTAGTCGCCATTACAACGCTTCCGGTAAATAGGCTGTTTCACAATGCATTTCAAGGTTGACTCTGACGTTTTGAAGTATAAAAAACTTTAGCGATCTAGATTGCTTATGTGCTTGTCGAAGCCAGGGGATTGGACCTCTTTTCTTCTTCGCTTTTTTTTTTTTTACATAGAGGTCTGTAGCGGTGGCGCCCCCTCTGTCGATGAAGCGAAAACACCAGCGTAGATTGAACATTTCACTGAATAGTTGGGCAGTTGATTACCAAACGAGAGCACCCACTCTTATGGAAGCTCATTTCCGCCAGGCAAAAGTAAAATGTCAAAATGTCAAAAAAATGTTTTACTTCAAACGATTTCATTCACTTCCTGTTACAGCAGATATATCAAGGGCAATTTGTACATTAAAACATCACACATTTTCTCTTTTGATTGTTGGCTATGTTTTATATGGCAGGAAAGGCCAAAATAACAATTGGCCAATATTTCTCCTTTTAAAGCCCAAAAGAGGACATAGCTGTTTTACAATTGTTTCAACAGTGTAATACACATTGTGTATTCAAGGCAACACAATCAAATTATGCTTCAAGATTACAGGAACCAGTGATTTAACCACAGTTTACATAGATATCATGAAGGCCAGTTTAAGGGTTAAAAGTAATGATGAACATTCAGAAACATCAAAATTGCCACTCTGGCAAACTATTGATATATCTAACATTTGTGCAATGGTAGGGTCAATATTACCAGGCAGGTGGAAGGGATTGA
This sequence comes from Brotula barbata, assembly GCA_900303265.1. Taxonomy (NCBI): domain Eukaryota; kingdom Metazoa; phylum Chordata; class Actinopteri; order Ophidiiformes; family Ophidiidae; genus Brotula; species Brotula barbata. The sequence continues at coordinate 15,769 of OMNV01016237.1, read as the reverse complement.
GAGGGAGATGGGTGAAAGTAAAGACACACCAGTAATGAAAGCATTCCTTTTGTCATAATTCCTAAAATGTGTTTGTCTGTCCCTTATTAATACTGTAAATCTCCACACAGTCCACAGGAGAATTGTCTTTCGTGGGAATTTTTGTTAAACGCTTTTCATATTCTCCCAGCACAGAGTACGTCACAGAACTTTCTCAAGTACAGTAATTATGTGATCACACATAGGCATACAAGGGCTCAGTCCTTTAGTGTACATTCACTATAAAAACAGATAGGATTACATATTTTTCAAGTTTCAGAGAGCAAAACTCCATGGTCTAAAAAAAAACAATTAAAAAACAGAACGAGGCCATATTAAGTAAAGCATGAGTTTTGTCACTGGATACCCAAGCTTTTGCAAATGTCAAGGGTTTGAGGAATTTTCGTAGCAGCAGTCGGCCTTAATTCTATAGGCAAACTTGGTCACTTACCAGAGGCATCAAGTTGATGGTTCAATCAAAGGGATCCTTCCGACAGGGAAGAGTCCAGGTTGAGCCTCAATGATTGTGCTGAAGTGTCACTCAGGCAGACACGGAAACAACAAGGGCACAAGATAGTGACAGACTAAGGGTGAGGGCATCCACAGAGAAATCACATTAGGCCAGCTTCCTACTATCTTTCTGACCATCTGAAATAAGACATGTAGCAGCAATGTCCACTGTGGAGGGCCAGAGCAGTCGGTCAGAGAATTATCAGCTGAATGACCAAGTTCACTGTAAACAGCAAGAAAATGGCACAAGATTGTGTGAGGCGCTGAATGTCTGTGTGTGCCTGCTAAAAAGACCAGGGTAGGTCCTCAAAGTCTCCTGATTGACATCTGTTGACATCTGTCTCCAGCAAGCTCATGATGACCGCCATGGCTGCTTCATCATTGCTTAAAGAGGTTAGCCCTGGCACCATCACGCCATCCATGTCCATCTGGGACGATTGGCCTAGGCGAGAAACAAAACAAGTGTTCTTCAGGACTCGACTCCTATTGATAGGACGAGAATAGCCACTGGGATTATCTGGACATGCTGTCACATCAAATGATTTGGTGAAGAGAGGCAGAGACAGAGATAGACGACAGTACCGGGGTGTTCAGATGCTGCACTGCTTTCACCTGCTTCTGTCCTGGGCTCAGATTGGGGCTGTGAACTGGTTGCTGCCTCCCCTCTGCTGGAGGCCTGGAAGGAGTCATGTTATGTTTAAACACCGAGGGGGGCCTGCGCAACCCCTGCACCTGGGCAGCAATAGCACTGCATATTTCCCTTTTTTTCCAACCATCTGCCAACTCCTCAGGCGCTCACTTGATCAGGCATTGGTGGCCCTCAAAACCTGATTGGCCACACTCACCGATTTAGGTAACACACAGTGCCTTGGTTCTTTAGGTTCAGGACTGAGAGGCACTGGTGTATGGTAAGAAGTAAGTCATACTTCATCCAATCATCAACCACTACAAGATGGATGTTTTATCATTCAAGCGAGAGAATAAAAAGGTCAAAAATCTTTTTGTCTGCATACAAAGTGTGGCAGATGATTTCCCAATCAAAATGTGCTATATTCGAATAAATGTATTTTAATCACAGCGTGGGCATTCAGCTCCAAATATTTATTTTGGTCTCATCTAAGTGAAGGTGGTGTTACAATGGTAACGTCACTCACACTCCTGCTGGTTCCTGGGGAAACAAGTGGACATTTGTCCTGGACTAGGCCAAACGGACTCGGAGCTCCACTTGATGGGGAGGAATTCATCCTATTTAAACACAAGCATAAAAACAATGAAAGTTTGATTTTCTCGGTTTCATTGGCTCTTCTAAGCTAATAAGAGTTAGAATTGTCACATACTGTATGGAAGAACCCAAAGACAACCATTAAGCCATTCCTTTAATACCATCTATCAATTAATCAAGAAATAAATATCACGGCTCATTCGCTTGACCATGCTGTAAAAAAATACACTCCACGCACCTGTAGGTGTCGAAGAGCTCATTTGCAATTTGAGTCCCTATGCTGCCTGCATAGATCATTGTGCCCACGCTACTAGAGAGGCCAGGAATTATGGGTATTCGCTTGGTGTCTTCTGTGGAAGAAGGAAAATAGTGAGTTAATAGAGCATAAATGATACAAAGGAGCAAAAAAATCTAGACGAATGAGTACAATTCTTTTACCAGAAAGTGCTTTTGAGCTGCCTGCTTCTTCATCATCTTTTGTGTTACCGGGCCCCCTGTTGATAAAAGGGAGTACTTGGGATGACACCAGTGAAAACGTGTATTTTAAAGCATATATGAAAACAAGATATTGTAAACTTCAGATTCTGGGTGCTTCACACAAACAACAAACAATTAGCAAAGTCTGAGCTACACAGAGGAGAAATAAACCCATCTTGGTGAAAAAAATCAATACTTACGAGATCTCTCTGTTTAAAGACACGATAAACTCAACTTCTTTGGTCCACGGGTTTGTGAAATTAAACCACTGACTTTGGAGGGAAACATAGGAGCCATATTTCGTTTTGAATTTGTAGCACCGTGTCTCAATTTTCTCTTTGCTCCGAAGGACTGCCAACAGAGTAGGCACCAGAATTAACACAAAAGTATTTCATTATATGTCATTATTCGACTTATTCTTAATTACATATGCTCTAAATGAAAACAATATGACAACTATCATATGCTGAGTTGCTCCATCACCTTGCCTGTGTTTCTCTGCAAGGTACTGCAGGTCATCCTGGTGGTAGTACTCGTAACAGGACGTGCCAAGAACTTCCTGCGGCAAATAACCGAAGACCATCGTGGCTCTGGAAGAGAGAGTTTGGTTATTCTCGGTCTCTTTCTCTCTTCACCTGTAAAGTCTGGGTCCATCAGCAGTGGTGAAATTAAATCAACGAGTGTAAATGTGCTTCAACCACCTCCACATGTAACATTCCATCAGTCACACTTAATAAAATGATGCACTATACTTGGGGTGCGAAATTTCTTCCCAAATAAATGAGAAGAGGTGTTCATGTGATGTCATCGAGATGCACAGCTCCTTTTAAGAAACAATGGCAAACACATAAAGGATTATCTCCATTGACACCAAATTAAAATTACTACTGAAATCATGTTTTTATGTCTGCCATGTCTTTCTCAGAGGGACCATACAATAAGAGTAAAATAACTCTTAGGAATTACGAATTTGAGCAGATTGGACATTAAAAAAAAAAAATCAAAAAAAATCAGGGAACTCACTGTTGGTCAACAAAAGTGAACTTGCCGTCGATTGCAAATCGGGTGACAAATTCACTGTGTCTGACAGTAACTTCTTTGGACGGCTGGTGGGACACATGAGGGTGGATGTGGCACACAGTCACCAGGCAGGTCAGGTAAGAGCTTTCCTTCTCTGCATCACTGTCTGAGTCCAGCTGGCTGATGGGCCACCTCCGCATGTATCCGGTGCAGTGGAGAGTACAGTATCTATATGTATCTATGGGCACAGACAAGAAGAAGCACTAAGAATTACCTGAGAAAGACGCTAACCCCAAATTGCTCCCAACAAGCAAATGGGTCTTGTATGGTTACCTCAGCTGTCAAAGTGTGGAATGTGTGTATGAATGGTGAATGTGAGGCAAACACTGTAAGGCACTATGGATTATTTACCATTTACTACGGTAACATGAAATTCAATCTGAAGGGGACTAAAAGAATGTATTGTCAAGCTTGTGTGAATAGCATTTAAAGGCTTTTGTAGATATAGAGAGCGCTGTGCGAAGTGAGGGAAAACGTCCTCCGTGACATCTCAAAGCTTGCTTCTTGTTGGTGCTTTCATCAGAAAAAGGCTCCCCGGGACATTTTTTTTTTAATGAATTCAGTCTTCAATTAAGTCACAATGAAATAATCATGATCATTCCACTTGGAATGACTCAGGACGTGGACGTAGGCAGCACACAAGCGCAACCTGCAATTTCAGAAACTACAGAAAGGCCCCTGTCGGATTCAAGCCTGTATTGGGAGCCCGGTGTGGGACAGCGTTTGTCACCATGAAAAACAAAAACACACAGTTTTCAAACCCAATCCTTTGTTCCAGAAACATCTAGAATCAGAGCCGGAAAGACACCAGCGTTGGAGTTTGTCCAAAATTGCTCCTAGTTTGGAAACAACTGCTGACAATTATATAGAGTAAAAACTGAATTCTTAAAGTTCATTCAATGAAACCATTTGAAGTGCAACACTGTAACCAATTGTATATGAGAAAAGAATCCTCACAAACGCTTGGGTCGGATTTACGGCGCTTCCCTATCTCAATGTCCAATGTAGTTGCAGAGGTCTGCCACTAAGAGGCGCCACACCTGTTTTTTGTCACCACAGTGAGATTTAAATGGGGTTTGGACCTTTTCCTCATGCTTACACAACGCAGTAACACTGACCTACTTCCTGCACAGGACTTCATGTTTTAAATTGTGCCATCCAACTGAGAAAAAGTTGATCAAATTCCTTCTACTATGAAATTGCTGAGTACAACTGACCCACATTGTGTCCATTCCAGTGTGGAAATGTGGTTTTTATTGAGTAACACTGTCATCATATGTTGTGGAATATGGTGCACAGTTTTTGTGGAATTTTATGTTTCTCAGATAAATTTAAGTAACTGAGTGATATTTAAGTGATAGAAATGCTCAAAGAAATCCTGTCATGTGTGGGTAGAAAACGTTAATACCCTTGTGACTAATAAGATAATTACCTCTCTCACATTTGTGACATTGGAAATTGATGTCACACTTTGGCACACATATGCAAAGGCGCACCTACTGACAAAAGAGTTGTGGTGTGTGAACATGATTTTAACTGACATGTTTCTGTCAGCGCACGTCAAAGGAGCTACCTCATCTGAGAGACTTCAGAGACTCTGCCCTACAACCGTCCAGATCAGATGATTTCCTTTATTGCTTGTTGACAGGACATAAAAAATTCCACTGTAGCTGTTGTTTTCTGCTGGCTGCCTGCCTACAGTTGGACTGCGTTGCCTGGAAACACATGGAAATATTCTTTTACTCTTGTGCCACAGCATGTTGATGTTAGACCCAGTTGGAAGCTGGAATATGTTGACATCAACGTGCTCTGAGTATCTAGGAAACAAATCCATTGAGTCATGCTCAAACTTGCATTGAAATGAAATTCATCCAACATTAATCTACAATCTTTCAGCATCTTTCATAAGGAGTGCTACCATTCAACAGTAAGTTTGCTCTTTCAAAAATAAAAAGGCCTCTGAAATAATGCAACATTCTGTAAAATAGAGCAATTCTCCACTGTTTTCCATCTGCAAACACTCTCAGTCAATTCTGAGCGGCCAAATTGGCTTCTAGCAATGAAAACTTTCCCGCCTTTGTGGGGTTGCCCCTGCCAGCAAATTCTGGGTATTCCAAGTAAAGTAAAACTAAGAATTATTTGGAAAAACTTGATTCAGGCCTGGAAAATGAGACATGACATGGAGCAAAAGGGCCAGGTCATCTGGTGATCTGGTGAATGCAAGAATACTGAAGGTATAGGCTGTCTTTAGTCCAATAATGAATTGTATGTTGAATGACAAATAGCCAAATTTAGTTTCTGGTGATGGTAAGAGGACAAAAATATTGGTCAAAAGTCAAACAGTCTGAAATCACTTCCTGCGCTTCTATGTCGTACCCACCTTTCTTTTTGGAAGTACGGGTCAGTGGGTGTTTGTCGTGCTGCTTCCCTGCCACCTGGCTGTGCTTCATTCGGCAGAAGAAGGATCGTCTGGCTCCAGTGGACAAGCGAGAGGCTCTGGAGGGGCTATCTGTCTGGACCTGACCCCCAGCTACACACAGAAAGCCAGACAGTGAAACAACAGACAGACTTGTAACCACATTGTCTGCTCCCAGGGGTTCTTCTGACGTTCCATTTCGCTGGTCTGTAATTTTTCAACTCATCTGTTATAAAGACGTCAGGTGAATCCCAAAGCTGACATGGCAACAGACTTACTGGCAGTATCGGCGAGGTGTTGCTGAGGATATAACTCCGAAGTTGACAGTTGTTCTTTTACTTTGCTGATATCTTTGGGATGGATGAGATCAAGCAAGCTTTGTCCAGTCAGCTCCATCTGCAACCCAAATTACATCAAATGTATCGATTTAAATATAATGTTTTAACAGTAATTGTTTGTGGTTCTCTTTTCCCTTGTCCCTCTGCTGAATGTGATGTCTGTTCAGTTGTCTGCCCATGATAATCAGTATAAACCTACACTACAATATCACTGAAAGCTGCTGATCAAAACATCACTTGAAAGTTTCTGCCGCTTCTATGAACCGGATTACCTCAGCTCAAAAGATAACAGCAGACAGCAAGGACAAAACAGTCATCTAGAAAGCAAATGAAAGCTTTAAATAGAACTAACAAGATAATTCAGGTCGGCTTAAATTGCTGCAGCATCTATCCAGGCACAGCTTAGTGGCAGGAGTCCATCTTATCCCAGTCACATATGTTGCTCTGCAAACACAGTCTCAGATTTCTCCAGACGCTCTTGCTTTGAGTCTCCCTGCATCCCTCTCCCCTGCAGTATTCTGTGTGCCAGAGCTGGAAAATGTGGCCATGGATGAAGAGCAGGTGTGTTTATTATTCTGGCAGATCCGTTCAGTTTTAATAAACCCACGAAAAATGAGGGTTACGCAGAAAAGTGGGGACTTTAGTTTTTTAACTTTTTTTTTTTTTTTGTCTCCTCTGGTTCTCATATCACACTCCACATTGTTGGCTGGATTTCTCCTCATGTAAGAGGAGAGTATCTTTGGTTTGTGTTTATTTAATAAAGCTGTCATAAATAGCCTAGAATTGTCATTGCGTCACTGTATGCACTCACTTTTCAAAGTAGGACACAGGAATTATTGATGTACAGTGAATACTGAGTTTGGAAACTCACTGAGGGCATGATTAATGCTAATTGTTGTTTTTACTGTCAAGTCTGGTGATTGGTTTGTTAGCAGTAATACATAAAAATTTGTGAACTGATTTTGACAAAACATTGTGTTTTTTCTTGACAGCTGAAAATGGGTAAAGCTCGCTCCTCAATGTGTTTTCATGACTTTGGAAAATAATAGATGAATTAAATGAATTGCTATCTTTGATGTTGTTGCCCCTATCAGAGCTAGCCTGAAAGGCAAAGACTGAGCTGTAAAGATTCTGTTCTTCTGCCACAGAGGATTTCCTGATAAGATTTGTCTTTCATCCCTCACCTAAAATTTTTTTAACTTGCACTACTTTATGATAACCAGCAATTTGGTTACGTTGCGGATAAGTTTTAGTTACATATTAGTTCAGTTAAGGTTTGATAGGGTGAAGTAAGTTGTGGTTAAATCTCTGGTACAGTTCTTCGTTGCTACCATGTGCAGTCTATTTTTAATATTTTTAACTAATAGCAGGAATATGAATCTGTGATGTAAAGGTGATGTGGGACACACCTGGGTAAAGTTGAGGACATTTGACACAGACTGGGAGACAAACAGGATTTTCGCCCGGGCACAACTAACAACTAACAGGAAACCATCCGCAGCCTGGTAGATAGGCAGATGGATAAATGGAGAGACAAATAGTTAGATGTAGATGGACTTAGTTAATACACATAAATACTTGATGGTAGTGTACGGGACTTCATACATGAGTACCCACCCTGAGTAGAAGGTGCCTAACGTCATCATCTGGCAGGATGGAAGGCTTATTGGTGGTATCAGTGAGGCTGCTGCTCGTACCAGCTGAAAACACAGTACCAAGAGCTTTCAGAGTAAACGGAGTCGAGACAAGAAAAACCATTTGACCACGCTACAGGTGTTATAGTGGGTTAGTAGGACTAACCTCTGAGGGCTTTCAGGTGTTGCACAGCTTTCCGCAGCACGGTGAGTTTGTCAAGTTTTCGAACCATGGGTTGACAGGCAGGTATCATGGCGGCCAGCTCGTCGATCAGGTTGTTCATTTTGTCTCTTCGCCGCTTTTCAATCTGGCGGTGAGGCTCCCTACAGGTACAGTCCGGTGTCAAGAGAGTGTAGAAACAGAATTTTGGCCATTTTTTTCTAGTTCAATCCAGTCAGAAACATCATACTAAGCTGCAATCCAGTCTTAAGTGCGGTCTTTTGTAATTTTTGTAAGATTGTGCTAACTTTTATCAATTAATTTGTTACTCATATTTTATGCCCCTAATTCACCTAATTTACAGTCAGGTGGTGACAACAGCTGAATCACAACTTCCTGTCATGAAAAGAACATTTCAAAGGCGTGCAAATGAGCTGCTAAGTGTGAACCACTATTTTTGAAGAATACACAAAATGTGCAGAAATATGGCCTGGAAGTTAGATGTTACATAAAAAAATAGCAAATACATTATGCGTTGTTGTTTTTTTTTAATTCAAAAGCAAAAAAAACTATACTATACTTAATACTACTTAAATCCACAAAAAACGGACTCCTATAAATGTTTAACTAAATTCTTATGTACCTGAGGCATCTCATTTTGACTTGATGATCTTCTCCTTTATTCCTAAAGAGAAAAAAAGATTTTTTTTTTGTTTAGCTTATTCTTATTCATTTCTGCTTTATTATGACAGGTACAGTAGAGAGAGATACAGGAAGGACTGAGCAGAGAGACAGGAGATGCATGCAGCAAGCAAAACCAAAGAAGTTGGTGTACCTGCTGAGGTCTTCATCCGTTTCCAAGTCAAAGCCTTCCCTGTCAGGAAAACAAAGTATCCAGGAATTATATAGAACAGAGGGATAATAAAAAAGAGAGTCATCATACCACAAGAAAATTCACTTCAGAGAACAAAAAGTAACGTGAACACGTGTTTTCAGCGTGGCACTCCTCTTTCTGGACATGTGTATCTGACCTCTCCTCCATATCTCCTTTTCGTTTCCTTGGCAGCTCCACGGCTGACAGTCCGGAGGCACCTTGTCTTGGGCCTTCATCCTCTGCGGCAGCATCTGAAGCACAAAAATAGCAGTATCACACCATTACTACCGTGAAAAACCAAAAACAACCGTCATCATCTTTAAGCTGCCTGAAGCGCCGGCCTGTCTTTCTGTGTGGGTTTCCTCTGCGTGCTTGAGTTTCCCCTGCCCACAAAACATGAGCGTAAAGCTAAATAATCCTGACACTGCTCTTGACCATAGCACTAGCTGATGTGGAGTTGGTCTCTGGACTGGATTGGACTGTTTTGGCCCACTGCTTTTAATAGTTAGGATGGGTTTAATGCAGAGAACAAATGTCGTTGTGTGAAAAAAGGGCAGCTATAATTGGAGCTAACTACTGGCAACACTCATGTCTGCACGGCTTTGTGATCTTTTCTAATCCTTGTCAAATAATCCAATAACAACTTGGCAGTGATGCACACTTATTTATACTGTACATGTATTGTATTGTACCATCCACCACTGTGGCGTATATAACACAGGCTGTCTCTTCTTATCAGAAATTACTTTGTGGTGACATTTATTTTCTTCCGTTAATTCCAGTGGCTCTCCAGCTATTTCTGTAAAACACAGTAATTGTGATCGGTAATGTCAACACCAACGTAAATGTCAACAGTAATAGAAAACTAACCGAATTGATTAATAGTGGCTCTAATTTGTGGCACAAATATGGAATTCTTGTTTTACACCAGATGACTGTAACCCTATGAAAAGAATGGCACAATCAGACAGATTTGAACTGTAAATCCAATTCCTGGTTTTGCTTGGTTGGTATCTTGCTGTTGAGCCTGCACTTAAAATATAAAAAAGAAACTTCACTGCAAATATTTGTGTTTCCACAATTTTTGAGGTCATCTTAGGCTTTAGTGTGATTTCTGTGCTTCAGCATCTGTTTTCAATCTTTTAACCTAAACTTGGAATGGTTTATTTCAACACTCATGTGCTACCATCATAGTTTAAAATCACACAGTATTCTGCATTAATAGAGACAACCTTTTGTGGCCAATAATTAATATGAGTCATGCCATAATGTGTTTGCGGCAGCAAGCAGTAATTATTTTAAATGGCAGATATCTCAGTCAGGAATGGTTGATAGTTCCATGGAAAAAGGCATGTACTACTTCAAAGCCAACCCTGGCCTCTCTCTTCAACATTTCTGGCTGCGGTGCCACCATACATTTTCTGCTAAGCGTCCGCCCACGTTGTCATAAAATGTCTTGGCACAGCACTGCTGCAGTCTCAGCCTGAGTTTCTGGGTGAAGAGCATGTGCACTGACCGAAGGTTGCCTTTAGGGGGCGCCAAACCTCCAGCTAATCCCCAGCTATGCTCCGATTTTGTCCATTTAAAAGGCACGTGAGGCCAAATGAGGTGTGGGCTATCCTCTTACCTAATGCTTGTATAATGCTGTAACACTGACCTACTTCTCTCACTGGGCTCCCATACTTTGAATTTGTGACATCCAACTTGAAATAAAAGTGTGGATAAAAGTGATTGACCTACATTCTGCTCACCTCGCAGGCAAAAATAAAATAATTTAATAAAGAACAATGGGAAACTTAAACAAAAATGAACTTGTAGCTGCTAGTTTTGTTTCAATGCCTAATTGATAGCACACCGTACTGCGATAGGCTGTGATGCTGCATAATTTGAGGTCTTCGTCAAATTTTAGTGACACACTTCTGCACAGTGACAAGATTCCCAAAACAACTTTATTAATAACATCTGCACGAACATCACACTTAAAGTCCCCCCCCCCCTCGTGCAAGCACATCCTGCTCTGCAAACAGACGTGGGTTTTACCTTTCATTCAGCAGAGAAGTTAACTTTAATGATGTTGACATATTTTTCTTTAATCCCTTCAGGGGAGTTTAGTGGGTCATCACTGACGCAGAAGTGGAATGTGGGAGTGAACGTTCGCCTGCTCTCCAGTCTGCACACCCACCCACACCAGCTCCCTGCTGCTGATGCTGAACAACAAGACAATGCCATACATTTTTCCTGTTTCCTTATAAGTCAGGAAACGTTCCCCCAGTACCTGAGTGCTGGCTGAACTTGCGATGTGTAGGAGGGGAGAGAGATGGAGTTTCTGCTTTGTGCTGTGCATTCATAGTACACCCACGCCAAAGTCCCCTGGCCGTGACAAGATTGTTGACAGTGGGACAAACCTATAGAACTACAGATGACATGGCATCATTCTCACATATGTAGACCGTTGTCAATGCAACCGCAGAGAATCACAGACCTGTATAGAAGTCAATAGGAATGTCGGTGAGAACTCTCTTCTGTCCATACTACTTCACCCGAACCATGCCAAGGATGGTGTGTTAAGAACCCAAGAACTCAAATATAGAGTAAGTCTCACTACTAATCACTATAAACATATAAGACACTCACAATGTGACAGGGATCGTTAACTGAGAGCCAAGACAAAACAGAGAAATATCAAATCAATCGGGCATCTTTAACTGTTGAACTCATTCTTAGGTAATTGGACGATACCATTCAGTGGATGTCGTATAGAGGACTATAGTCACTATGCTTTTTCTGATGCTCATAACGTCAAAAATCTCTGTTTGAGTCCTTTAGAAACAGAGTAAGCACTACTATTGTTATATTTCTTGATTGTTTCAAACACATCTATGAGAATCCTCCATCCTGAGAATTTTATGAGAAGCCAACAGCTAGTGAAAGAGGTGACCACATTATTCAGCATCAGTGTGGGATTCGTAGTTTAATAATAATTCATCAGGATACAATGGACATTTGGCAACACACACTGTTTCAACAGCACCACCACCACCTGGCAGAGAGGGAAATGGGAACCAAGTAATAAAAGAAAAAAAGCGCCAGGTTGTGAATGGTATGAGGGATGTTAGACAACGCACCCAAACAGCATAAATTACTGTGACAGCTTGAACTAAACAGTCAGAGTAAATCTCTCTACAAGCTGAAACCTGCTTCAGCTCGTGTGAATTTATCACCAGCGGCTGTTTAATTCAGATCCCCACATGCCACAGTCAAACTAATTGTTACAGATTTCAGGAGAATATATTTTTAGTTCACCTAGTATTATATTTTAATATTTTATTTCAAAGTCCATAGCCTACAATTTAGTTGATGCTGATATAATGTATGTACTTAAAATATACAAGAACAGATAGACAAAGAGCAGATCCATTAAAATAAATAGCTTTATTTAAGTCACTGTTTTTGGTTTGTGTAGAAATGTTAACGCTGATTTTTCATGTACATTTTCATATTTCTTAATAAATGCCTTACAGTATCACAAATAATAATTGGCTTCTCAAGATTTGGTGCTTAAAGTAAAAGCAATCAAAAAATAAGACAAAATAATTGTGGAACTAATCATTTTTCTTATTGTGATTGTGTCATGAGTTTTCCTATTTTCAATGACATTATCAGCCACAAATGTGTTCAACAATAAAAAGTTTTTTTTGTCTTAATACCTATATTAAGAAGTCGGTAAAATCCCCCCCTAGGAAAATTAAAATGAACTGACTGCACAGATTAATATAATGATACATTTGCTCCATAGGTAAAAGTTACAAAAGCTTCCTTCAGTGTTACGTGAATGGGCCCGCTTGCTGCTCTTCCCCCCGCTTGCTGCACTGCGGCATCTAGATCCAATCACACTTCATTTCTGCCATTGTGATTGAGAAGTCGAACAAAGAAAGCATTTTATATTCCTTCGCAAATTTAAATAATGTCCCTGCATGTTACTCTACAGTCCATTTGTTACTTCATCAAAATAAAATTATCAAGGCTGTAAGAAACCTTTTTCTAACCTTGTGACTTTCCTGACTGAATTACTATTGATTTAGTTTTCTAGTCAGCTCAGGCAGAGATTTGTACTCCTTCTCCTCTTTGTCACGTTGTTTGTTTTGCCATTATTTTACTGCACTAGTAATAGCGGCTGTAGTATCCACGTAAGCTTTGCCTTTGCTGTACACCACTTTTCTACTGTTGTTGTTGTTGTTTGTAGATAAAATTGAATTGACTTTGCTGCGTCTTGGATCCTGAGGCAGATACATGGAACACACCACCCGTAACTGTACATCTAAACCAATCTCGGCTGGGTTAGGGATCAGGCCTCAGTACACTTCAAAAGAACTAGGTTGCACAAAGTGGTGTCCGATCATGACAGAACGTAACCACATTGTGAGCTGTTCAGAATGGCCACATTTGAAGATGGGGCAGAAAGGCTGCCCTCATAGAGAGGGGACGTATTAATAACAGGAATTCTGCATCTTGTGTATCTGTAATGTTGATACATTGACTATAAATGGGGATAACAGCACATGCGTTCAGATAAACTCTCCTTAAGGGTATTAATAATGCAGCACAGGGTTGTTCAGTCATCGACAGAATAATTCTGCACGAAATGGATGTGACTGATAGCTTAAACGTTTTGGAAAATGACTACACTGGTTGGAAGTGATCACCACCCTAATTCAATCTTCATAAAGGGGATTTTGGACGCTCAGACAATGTGACAGGGGCTGTGATAGAAGTGTAACATGTGTTTGGCTCTCATTTATAACCTTGGCCAAAGCTTCAAAGCCCTGAGATTATCAGCAGTGGTTTTAAAAGTCACAATAGCAATAGTAGCATTCGTACCGGTAGGAAAACAATTTCATTTTCCTATGATTACAGAAGAATTCTGTTGTGATCACCAAATCTAAAAGTTTTCTGGCTAGCTCAGCAGCTAGCTCACAAAAGTGCTAAAACTATAAGGATCCTTGGTGCTTTTCTTAATATTATAGGGTTTTATCACAGGTATCTAGTGGAGGCAGTAGCAAAAGTGGCAACAGTAAGATATTATAAAAGAGACATTTAGGGTTTTAAATTTATTGTCATCACTGCTGTACTAGTGCCATGCAGTTGTTCCCCTCAGTGAGAGAATCGCATGCTTTTCAGGTCACTGTCACCATTTCGTTTTTACTTAGTTTTTTTATCTGGGCCAAATGCACACACATGCAAGTCAAACACGGCCAAGTGTTTCCCCTCTAGTTTGAGGTCAGCATGATAGCGATCCTTCCGTTTTCAGAGGTCAGATCTGCTTTGTATCCCAACATCACTTTATTCCACGGCTTGCTATCACTGGCAGGCTTAACTGACTGCTTCCTACATCGAGTACAGTATGTTCTAGGTTTTTTTCCATCTGAGTGACCCACAATCAACATCTTTCCGCAGTCCTCAAACCACAATGTGCTTGTTTTTAGAAAATTCCGCAACATTTGCAGACAGGCATACATTATATATGCCGGCTAGTTACTGTATGTGAACATGGCAGCAGAGGAGTAAGATAATATTTGTTCAAGTACAGTCATTTATACACTTATAAGTACCCACACTTCACTTGAGTGTTTGTGAATGAATGATTTAAAGGATAATAAGTGGTAACATTAGCTACAGCATTTAAATATTGTTACATCTTAAAATATCAGTAATGTCATTATAATAAAGGGGGATTGTTTCTATAACATGACATTTATAGACATTTTACTTCAAATATCTCTGTACTGTTGCTTTAATCTAAATCCATTGACATAGATCACATGCATACTTTTATTGACAGAAAGGATTTAAGGACTCTTTACAGCCTGTCTACATAGATTTGATAACTGCTTACTATTTTTCATATGTTCAAGCTGCTGCTAACGTCATGTAAATCATCCTTTCCTCTGAGCAATATATTTGCACTTCTTTTCCTGAAATTTAAAGGGTAGTATTGATTACTATCCTTGTGCATCTAATTGATACTGAGTTTATTTAGCAACTTCACTATATTTGACCCATTTTAGTTGAAAATAGTATCAAAATAATAAACATTTTGCTACCCAAAAACATTACATTGACCTGATTTTGCCAAAATGGTGGAATTTTAAATAAGAGCCAAATATCCCTTCAATATTCCTCGGTTTTAAATCTTGGCTGATGCGACCTTCCAACAGAGTCTAGGTTGGATCCTGACTTCATATTTGTCTTGAGTAATTTTTACAGCATCCTCCACCTGTAGAACAATATTTGCTGAGTCTCTTCCTGCCTCCCTCTGCTGCTCGGTGCGGGCAGCGCTGCTCCGCTGATCTACTGACCCACTTTTCAACGGAAGCTGAACTCCTCGAACCAAGGCGCTCGTCTCAGCGCGCGCCCCGGCGCTGGGGACGCGCGCGTAGTACGGATTGATGAATGGATGGGGGGGTTCCACCGCCCGCGTGCCGCCCGGCTCGAGCGCTCACTGCACGCCAACCGGCGTTTTACGTTAATTAGACAGGTGTGCGGCTGTGCATCCGTACAATATGTCCGAGTTTTCTCCGTTAAATAAACGTTTTGGCTTTTCACGACGATAGAGAACAGTAGTCTATTGTGTTCTCACCTCCCTTTAAAGTTCACATTCAGGTTAATTAACCAGAAATTTGGCGGTAACACGCAGTTTACCGCCCTTTTGCTTTCTTTCGATGCAGTAAGTAAGCCTGTACCCGACAACAAGTCAAAAAAAGTTCTAACTTCTGTCAGAAAGTGCACGCCGTTCATCCTATGTTGAGTTTAAAGTACGACAAGAAGGGAAACGTCCGACAATCCTCCGTCCCGAGCACCTACCTCTTGCCCGGTCCGCTGTCCTGTCATCACCGCCGGCCGACATGCCTGGACTGGAGCCGGTCGTCGCCACTTGAACGCTCCAGAGCGCCGCGGCGCATGTGGAGCCACCGGCTGTAGTAGTAACGGAGAGATGGGGAGAGGAGGGAGCGGCGGACGGCCGGGGATGGTGTACAATTGAC
>OMNV01016236.1:79792-96770 GCA_900303265.1 Brotula barbata | reverse complement strand
GGATTTACGGACGTGTTTGTTTGTTTGTTTGTTTGTTTTTGTCTGAAGTAAAACAAGACTAAGAACCACCCGACTTTTCATCCCCGACGCTCTCCCACTTTTGTGTTGTCTGACTTGTCAAGTTTGTGTCTCCATGAGCGCCGGAGGAAGTTTATGTGGAAGTTCATCACTCGGTGTGTGTGTGTGTGTGTGTGCGCGTCCTGGCATTTGGAGCAGAGGGAGTCTGTTTTTTGGCGGTGTGGAGCGGATGGTCACTTTAGGAATGCTGTTCATTTTTGGGGGATGAGAGGAAGAGGTGGTGGTGGGAGTCGAGGTGAAGAGGAGGATGAGGAGGAGGAGAGCGCAGGGTGGCTCCACATCACGGCTGTGTGCAAATCACGGCAGCCCGCTCTTGTCTCCGGTCGCATCTATATTCCGCTCAGCCACCGCGTTGAGCGTTTCTTTTGGACTTGTGCGCACGGGCGCGCACGCGTGTGTGCGTGTGTGTGTGGATGTCTGTGTGTGTGAGGTGGAGAGAGAAAAAGACCGAGGCTCCTCTGTTGTGTTATTCGAGGTGTCTCAGAGTGTTTGAGCCCCTCTGCTCTCTTGGGATGTTTAATAAAGCCTTAATTCAAGCTCTGATAGAGCCAGCAGCCCGTTTGATCTGACTTTAATATGGAGAGAGAGAGAGAGAGAGAGAGAGAGAGAGAGAGAGAGAACTCCGAACAGCTGCTTCTGTCACTCAGTCTTTAGTCGACTATTTAAATAGAGAGGGGCAGCACCGAGCCCGGTGCGTTAAATCCCCGCTGCTCTGTCATAAAGCGGTGATGGTGCAGACTTTTACTCGTCTCCACCCCGGACCCCGGAGGATGCTGAAGAGCTCACGAGTTTAAAACCCCTCTAACGCTGCTAAATGTCATTTTTAATGCAAGAAGCAGCTAAAATATAGATATATATATTTAATTTGTAGAACTTGTATTTGAATAATCCAACCCAGAGAACTTTACCACTCCGTCCCTCTGTGACAGTGGATTTCCCATAGATTAGCTGGACAATCCGTACAGGGCTCGTCTGGAGACAGAAACTGACTCAGGTTCGTCCCTGTCCACCAATGGACTGACAGGAAGAGACTGATCAGCAAGAAAATAAAAACTCATGTCAGCCCCCGGCCCCACCCTCACATCAGGGGTCCCCCAGGTTGTTCTGGTAATAATTTCACCTGCAGTGTTATTGATTAGGACCCTCATCTCTCTCTCTCTCTCTCTCACACACACACACACACACACACACAGCCCCTAGCAGGTTACATGACCGGTTTACAGCCTGATGGATGTTCTGCTGGCTCCCCGTGTGCATTAGCTGTAACTATTCTGATCACCGTCAATGTAAATGCAGGCTCATACTTTTACACACTCTGGCTGTGCTGTTGAAAATGTGAAAAGATGAGCACTCCTTCCACCTGGCTCTCAAGAGACATTATCCACATGAAGACTGGGGATGCTTTCAAACTCCGCTTCCTTCTCCTTTCAGTATCACCGGAAGGTCCATTTGTGCATTATTATTCGATTTTGTGTGCCGTCAGATGTGGCCTATTTTATTTATAGACGCACAGACATCAACGCTCAGTGAGAAACCTTTTACCCCCACCAACCTGCTAACACACACTCACACACGCGCAGATCCCCCCTCCTTGGCTACGAGTCCCCGTTTTTCAAAACTCAAACAGTCTCTCTGGGTGGAGCGATGATTCAGAATAAGCACGGCACAGCTGGGAGCTCCAGGTGCACGGATTCCCCCCCTCCTTTATCTCTCTCTCACACTTTCATTTCCTCTCCCCGCCTCCCCTGGATGTTGTCTGTTTTGTGTGTTTTCCTCCAGCTTTCTTTGTTTCACCTTTTGCCACCCCATGTAACGAGTCTCTTACCTTTTTAATTGATGTGATTTGCAAACCTCGATCCTCATTTATTTCCTCAGCGTGCTCTGTGCCACTTTCGCTCCATGCACATCACTCTCTCTCTCTCTCTCTCTCGCTCGCTCGCTCGCTGGTAGACGATGACAGTTACACTCCCAGTTTAAATTCTGGGCTGGCACCTGGGTGTGTCTGGAGGAAGATTTGCTGTCGCGGATGTTTATGGGCACACTGACCGGTGGACTGTTAAAGACGCTGTTGAAAGTTCTGCAGGGAGAGTGTGTGTGAGAGAGAGAGAGAGAGAGAGAGAGAGAGGGAGGTCATGGTCTCCGGGAAAAGTGTGATGCTGAAGACAGAGCGACGCCATGGTGTCCTGTTACTCACGGACAGGACTGACCTTCCTAGCCTAAGCATAAGCACACACACTCACACACACCCAGACTCAAAAGTACCTGACACACCACCACTTTATCCTTTTATCCCGCCGTCCTGTTCTTGCCCTCCCACCTCAGTCCCCCCCTTCAGCCTTGCTCAATCTCGCAGGCAGTCCATTGATCTCGCAATATCAAAAACGGAGGACGCAGCCGTTCCTCGAATGCCGTAACAGTTTAGAATTCCAGAACGCAGCAACAGGTGTGACACATGCACGTATGCCTGCACACATGCACACACACTTGCCCCAGCCACACTGAGTCCGCTTCCCGTTTGGGGGGGGGCAAGTAATTTCTAGTCCCTTCCACCAACAAGAATTATTGTTAAGTGCCATAAGTTGATGCAAACTTATTGCCAAACTCTGCATCGACCTCCTCTGTGGAGGATAATGGAAAAATCTTTACTGAACTCTTCCACTTATCCGTGGCATCTTCTTTAACAGCTAGTCTACATCAAGTCCAACAATGGCCACAATGCTCCGTCCTTTCAGATAACTGCATCATCAGCCAACCTTTTGTTTCTTTCAAAGTTTTATTGTGGGAGGTAACGAATCAGACCTGCCCTCTCTTTGTTACCGCTCTTGTTCGGATGCTGATCGTGGGCTCTGCTTAAGGAGCAAGAATGGGATGAGCTACAAAGGCTAATGATGACATTAATGAAGAATGCCAGTCATTACGGGGAGAAGATTCTCTCTCTTTTTGTCTCTCTCTCTGCCCGCTCTTCTTTTTTCTCCTCTAACAATGCGGTCTGTCTGGTTACTCGGATCTGATGGTAGTAGTGTGAAACAGAAGGTTAGAGTCCAAATATTGCAGAGCAGTTTGTCATACATATAGTCCACACACACACATACAATGTAAGTGAATGAAGCCTAATACATATAATATGTAGCCTTTGCCATCTAAATGTTCCTTGGTGTCTCTGTGGTTCTCAGATGAGAGGCTCTCCACTATGAGGTTTTGAAGATTCAGTCTCCTTTACATTGTAGTTATGGGAGCTGTTTTCTGTGTAAAAGCTCTGATCTGAACCACAGCCCGTGGTGTTAGGGGCTCTTTGGAATTCTTGGAGTCAGCTACAAGAAACCTGAAAGCTTCTTGTAAATGATGATAGATAAATGCACTCTCTCTCTCTCTCTCTCTGTCTTTCATACACACACAAAGACCAACAAACACAAGCGCGCACAAAAATTGACACACAGACTCTGGCAACAAACAGCAGAGAGAGGTAACCCAGAGAGTGTATGTGCACAGATATACATACATCCATATACTGTATATTTATATACATATATATTCTCATTTAACAAGATACTTAAACACAGAACAAGCTTTTTATTTAGCTGTATATTCCCTTGTGACTGTGGTTTAGTAGCCGTGTGCTGTAATAGACTCTTAAGGTCAAACACTATCTTAACTCTGCTCAGGAAAGGTGTGACCTTTGAGCAAAACAGCCTCCTTCAATCTTCTGACTTAGTCACCTCGCTCCCCTGAGTAAGAAAAGGACGAGATCAGGACAAAGTGGGGGAGGGTGAGAGATGAAGATAGTGAGAGTAGTAATTAAAGTAAATATGTCCCCTTAGCGCTCCATTAGAATCTGCCTGCATTTGATGTAAGTGGCCTAATTATGCAAAACGCCAGTGGACATAGCGTAGTGTACTGGCGAAATGTGCCAAGTGGGAAAAAGCTCTGCATTCTGGGAGAGTGGATTAATGGCTTATTTGTGAGTACTGATGTGATTTAGTGGATAGTGTGAGAAGAGGAAGGAGACAGACAGATGCAACAGGCCTCTGTACAGACAGCAGTGTCACATTTTAAAACCCAGCTTTCTCTCCTCCTCTTTTGTTGCACCGTCATACAGGAAGATGAACAGAAAAAGGAACGGGCGGAGGTAACTGCTGAAAGATAAATGCCTGTATCACATCCCCAAAAGTCATTACTCGGCAAACCGCATCCAACATCTCAAGTGTTTGTGTGTGTGACGCGCACAGGCACTGGCAGAGTTAGGGATTCACGGTTCATATCCCTGTTGTCTCCCATTCTGTCTCCCCTCCTCCCCTCCACTCTGACGCACTCTTTATAACACATTACAGATATTCATGAGTGATTGTCTCGCTCTGTATTCCCGTCTCTTATTCAGAATCACAGACGCATCCAGATAGCCCCCCCACCCGCACCAACACCCCACTCGCCCTTTCTCTGTCACACACATTCACATAAACATGACTCTATGTTTGGCAGTTGGCACAAGTTTTCTTTCTCTGTGCAGTGGCTCCTTTCTCCTGCTACCATGCATGTGAAGCCACTACGAGTACAGTGGGAGTATTCATGTAAAGGCCTGGTACTGCCCTGGATCAGCCTGTATGCTGATGATACTCTGATTTATATTAGCCATGTATTAAGCAGTTCTTCATTGTTGGTGCGTCACACTTTTATTTTCGGTGAGATAAGACCATTCTGGAAAAACAACCGCTTTAAACAGGAAAAGTGAAGCCATCCATCACTGGCTGTAGTTCTAAATGTTGCCACACGGTGAACGCTAGGCGATAGAGATTTCTGCTCTACTAACTTTGCGTGTTTTTTTTTTTTTTTTTAGCATATTGGTAGGTGAATATTCCTTCACTCATTGGGGCTGTGCAAATTGATGGCCCCATCTGCGACTCGTGTCACGTTGAACTCGAACTTAACTAAAAATCAGGCTCTACTTCCTGTCTACAAATTTAGTTAAAGCAGCGAAGAATGGTTCGTGATTTTGCCTGCCCTCGTATTTACTTATGAAAATAAGTGGAGCATTGGGGATGAAAATCCAAATTGCAAAAACTTATGCACTGTGCTGTAATAAGTACCTCAGGGCGGGTACACAACACACCACTGGGTTTTATACTTAACCTAGCCCTAATTAGGCTTCACACACACATTTTAGATGAGAGCCTGAAATAAGCCTTTCTTTCTGCCATTCTGGTTTTCTGTGAGGATCCCGACCAAGATGATTTTTTTCAGTTGGCAACTTTAGCACTTAATGAACTCTGGATATCTTGGAGTCTCTAACGGTACTCCCAAGACTGACAGGATGTAATGTATAGCCTGCCGTGTGCTTACCTTGCACTTACCCCTATAGATTAGCCCACCTCTGGCATACTAATGGAACATAGTATATGACAATGGCTCTAACTCAGACAGGGCCCGTATGAGAGGCTGGTGATGGTGGAATGAAAACTGTGTGTGTTTGTGTGTGTTTTATCTTTGAGTCAGATGTTATGATGACCGCGACCACAACAGAGATACACTGATGGCAGGGGTTTGCAAAATGCTGATTTATGATGAATGCTGTTCAGGCTGCCTGCAGAGACACACACACACACACACACACACACACAGTATAGTATATTATTGGCTGACCAGTACAGTTTAAAGAAATGCTTGTCTCCCTCTCCGTTTGTGCTTTGACTGTTTGATTCTCCTTTAATTCCCTGTATTGATTTGTGACTCCAGGTTGAATGTGCTACACGTGCTCTTAAAAGATCCATCCTCACCTTGGCTTTAACATCGTTTTAAAGCCGCCGTGCGCGCGGACTCTCTGATGTGTTTTTCACCGTGTTCAGCATGTGTCTTTGAAGTAATTAAATCCCGTTCTGCCCCTAAATAGAAGTTATATCTAAGAAGGTCTTCCTGACTTTACAAGAGTCACTCCAACTTCACTTTATCATTTTAATGCGTCGCTGCTCCACATCCTGTCTTTACATTTTCCCCTCTCATCTCTCATCCCTTCCCTCGGTTCTCTCATCCCTCCACTGAACATATCTCTCCCTCATATCTTGCTCTTTTTTCCTTTGCTTGTAAGGCGGTGGGCGTGTGTGGTTTTATAATCCTTGCCCTTTCTCTCTCTGCATGCTGGGTGCCATCCTATTTTATTCCTGCTTGGATGATGTAGGCGACATCAGACAAGCATACCATTGTACCTGTGAGAAGGTAATCAATCTTTGTCCGGCCTGAAGCACACAGTACCGCCCCTTCTGCCTAGATGGCGACAAAATGCCAGTTATTATATTGTGTGAGCTGTCAGGGATAATTGCCACTCAGGTCCACTTAGTGTTTTAAGTTATGTGTGTGTGTGTACTTGTGTGTATATTCCAGCATGCTCATTGCTCTATGTTCTCCATTGTGCTCTGCTGAGGTAGAGTGGCCATTTAAACCCCTGAACTTGAAAGTCAAGAAATGGACATGAATTGTGCTCACTTGAAGCGAACACACGAGGAACAGTATTGCTGCCTATGCTGACAGGTTGCTTCAAGGCAATTAGAATAGCACACCCCACTTATTGCTTTTGATGTCAGCGTGTGGGGGAATGAGAGAGCCAACTTTTGCTTGCCGCTGACAGAGAGGCCTGCCACTTCAATTGAATTCCTTTTAGACACAATTAATGTCCTCCACCATTCAGGGGTTTATCTCATATTAATGCAGGCAGGTCCAAGGCTTTGAGCTTACAAATGAATTAAATGATGGAGCAAAAAGAATTAATGGCTGGAAAAAGGCAAGACTGATGCCACTGGGTTGCAAATGACCTTTTCCCTGTCAGTTTTATGCACTCGTGTTCTCTAAAACCTATTGTTCACATTTTATGGTATATCGAATCGGTCGGAGTTCTCTTTTAGAACTGTCCTCCTCATCCTCACTTTGATGTTACTTTTATTCAATATTTAGGCCACGGAATGTTGTACAGTTGCTATATTTGCCACATTCAATTCATTCCAGTTTGATGTGTAGAGACAGTGCAGAGCTTTCTTCATCTAAAATGAAAGGATTCTTCCCTTGAAGGCATCTACAAAGCTATTTCTTCAGATCAGATGCCAGACACAAAAGGCCTGCTGGAGTAAAGTGCTCGTCATTAAGATCCCTATAGGCGAGTTATGGGGGATGGGAAATCTTGTTGTGATGAGCCTTACTCTCTTGTGTGTTCCCTCAGTGTCCTCATTCATACTTACAACATTCTGCTTACCAGTGCCTGACCGCAGCGTGACTAAACCGTCTAAGACCCGACTCAGGACACAGGACAAGTCCAGTGCTGTTGTCATGGGTCTTAGGCCTGTGCGTCCATTTATCTTATACCTGCGTGGATCCGAGTGGACCACCTATGAGCTCTTTTGAATAATTCTGATCGTTGATGTTACGGACAGGCGCTGCTGCTCCTTCTGATTCTGTGTGTGTAAACATATTTCAGACCTGTTCCAACTCCTTCTCATTCTTTTTTTTTCAGGCACATCCGTTGTCCATTCTTCCCCCCTCAACTCTAAACATTATTTTCTGAATCCTTTCATCTGAAGAGACTCTTCCAAAGGGACTCGTGCTGTCTTTTTGTTTTCCTGCTTTGGGTGATCCATGCAGGAATTCATCCTGCAGACCTGAAGTAATTAAAGCGCAGAGTTTGGAGCGCAGCGTTCACAATCCATTTGGATAAGTGCTTGGGTAGCTTTTTGCAAGTACACTTAAGGGCTTTTGGTGAACTTGGTTGTGCTGTGATCCTCATGGGAGAGCTGAGGCAGCAGTAATGAAGGTAAAGATGAGAATGTGGCTTTTCCTCAAGCTTGGCAAGGTGAGGAAGTGATTTTCCCATTCCCACAGGTGGAAAATGCATTAAAATGGTGACATTTTGGAGAAACAAAGTTTTCACTGATCAAAAGTGATACGCGCTCACATCACGCGGTTAGCCTCCGCCCCGCTCATTGTCTCAGTCCTCCTCTTATCAGCTGCAGCGTGGTTGCAGCCACACTATGGGCTTTCTGCGGCGGAGAGCCGACTGGATTTGATTTTCATTAGGATTGCATGTCCTCACTGTCACATCCTCTTCCCACCTCGCACGCTTTACTGGACACAATTTTCCGCTAAGGTGGCCTCCATACTGACAGCTTGGTTTTTTATGCTGCAGAGTCACACCGGGTGGCTGGTTATCAGTGCATTCACCATTACAGGGCCCCCCTGCAGTTGACCTGCTCAAGGAGGGCTTTTCTGCTTTTCTTCCAGTCCCACTAAGGGACACAGTCTGCTGCTGTGCCGGGACAAACCACTTACAGAATTACAGGAACTGTACTGGACTGGCAAGAACCACACGCAGCCCGGTACTGAAGTGTTCTGGTTTCTCAGACTCACTCACACACACAGTCCCACTGTTGACAGATTGTTGAAGGCTGAGACAGTGAAAGCTCATGTTACTGCTCCACAGAGGGCTTGAAGGATCGATGGGAGATAATTATTTGTAATAGAGCCAGAGAAGAAAGGAGCGTTTCCTTTTCAGCCACAGCCGTAGTCAGTATTCACATGGCACCTGGAGGACATTATTTAAGGATGTCATTTTCAAAGGCTTCGGGATTTAATTATTCCAAAATGAGAGGATAGGCCTCATCTGTTATTTATTAACCCTGTTACATCCATATTATCAGAGACAATGTAAAAATTTGTTGACACCCATCAGGTCTTTCTACCCCCAGAGACACATTTCTTCCTCAGGCAAGGTTTTTATTCATTCAGTTATTCATTTTTTTTATTCATTCATTCACTGAGCATACCGGTTCACTGCACTTTATTTGTGGTAGTCAGAGCAGATTGTAATTTCCTTTTGCTCTTTACATATAGAGAAAAAAAAGTGTCACAAAATCCAAAAGGGTTGGCGCAGTGGTGTGGTACTCATTCCTGGTTGCGGGTTTAAGTCTCAGGCTGACTCTGGTCCTATCTGTGTGGAGTTTGTATGTTCTCCTTGTGTCTGTGTGGGTCTCCTCCAACAATCCAAAGAAAATTGGAGCTTCTAAATTGACCATAGGCGTGAATGGTCGTGTGATTGAGTTGTCTGTCTCTATGTGTCACCCCAGTGACAGACCGGGGCCCAGTCCAGCACTGTCCAGGGTGTACCCTACCATTTGCCCAATGGCCGCTGGGATGGGCTCTGTTCCCACTGTTGTATAGGTAATGGATGGATGGAAATGCAAACAAGCTGTTGATTATACAGATCAGATGTGTTTTATATATTCGAATGCTTGCTTCAGTTTTTGTTCATCCAATTTTGCCACCATTAAAATTTCAATGCTTTGTTTTGTAAAAAGTGAGATAATGGACAGTAACCTCCTGACTCCTGATTTTCTCCTCACTCATTTAGAGGATCAGATTTGTTTCAAACAAATCCAGCTTCATAAGTGTAATTTATGTAGAAATTTGCAAAGATTGGCCAGATTATACAGCCCCTCCTCTCTGCCTTCTGAATTAAATGACAATAATTTACATTTCAAAAGCTTGTTTAAATAGCATATTTGTCCTTTTAGTTTCTAAAATGCAAACCATTAGCTGTGATCAATGCATAAGCCTTGCAGTACATCATGCAGCACATTATTTAATGGGAAAAAGTTTTACAAACAGCTAGCTAGAGGGCAGGTGTCATGTTTATTGCTTTTTTATTTGGCATTTTTTTCAGACTCCAGGAGTTTGGAGCTGACTGTGATTGATTGTTGATGTGGAAACATCACTTGGCTAAATCAGTTTACAGTTTACAGATGACTTAGCATTTGTCAGGTTCTCGCCGCCTGTAATTTTTAGATCCAAAATGTGTCCAAACATCTGCCTTAAGGCGTGAAGGTGATGGTTCAGGACATACACTCCTGTCGCTGTTGCTGACAAGTTGGAGTCCTCAGATGTTGATGCAGTCTATCAAACTTAAATTGCTTAGAAAACTTGTAGCTACAAGAAATGATTTTTTTTTAAAACTTTTCTGTTCAGGGCTTTGGTAAACGCTGTGATGTGGAAAAAACGATCATCGTGGCGAGTCATCAGTCACATCTCTGAAACTTCTTGATTGACTGCACTGGCAAAAATGTGACAAGAAAAATCTACTTTTCCTCCGCTTTTCTGTACTCTTGGACGTTTACAGTGATTTACCCCACACAACTTCACATTATCTGCAGTTTGGTGCATTCAGGACAATTACATGTGAATTCTGTCCACTTACAGTTACACACCAACAGAGGACACGAGCTTGAATTAACGTGGCGATGCCCTGTGATTTATGACACTCTGCCATGGCCCAGTCTGGACCACTGGCAGAGCACATAATCTCTCACTGTCTGATACACACTCGCATACATGCAGCGGTGCGTGTATTATTTCTGTCTTGTACATAGATGAGGCACCAGTAGAGATCATCCCGTACGTGCCTCTATAATATTTGTTACAGTTAGACAGTTAGAGGATCAAATTACAAAAATATGATCATAAAAAATGTCCAGCCTGATCTTTATACTGACCAACCGTCTGCTTCTCCCTCTGCAGGCAGAGGAAGGTAAGCAGCAACATAATATCAATGTCAAGCATATTGTAGCGAATGCACTCGCACCACTGTGCGGATGTTCCCTGGATGACTGTCATCAACTGTGAAAAACTGAATTTGAATGTTTGGCAGGAGCTTTTGTATTTTCAGCCAAGTTCTATGCCAGTGTGCAGTGAGGCTGTTATTGTTAATGCGGTCATACACGTTTTTGTTACAGTTATGCACACAGTACATTCATGCATAATCAGATAATATTCAAAGCACCATTTTAATGGACAGTACTCTGTGTGTGTGTGTGTGTGTGTGTTGTGAAAGCATCTCTGAGGCGATCATTCTCTCTCCTCACTTGAACTGATGTTTCATTCCGGACTCTATAATGCAACACAAATAAAAACATTGGTCCCTCAACTTGACTAGATGAGCTCTTTAAAACAGGCCTCACCCAGGGGATAACAAATCATTGTTATTAATAAGCCTGCAATGTTCACCATGGCAGTGACTATTTCTAAACACTGCATGCTCAAAAAGCCAAACCCGAGTTGGACCTCTATAATTATATGACTGAAATAGGTGCTGCTCGGCAAATTGATTTTATTTTCTTGCATTTTGCACGTGAGAGAGCTTTTGCACTATGCATGGAAAATATTTGTGAAGTTCTGTGCTCAAGTTGCAACTTAACTCTTGACATGGTGACAGTGTGGGTAGAAGAAGTACTAAGTTGGTAACCAGTTTTTGTTGATTTTTTTGGGATATGAGAAACTATTCCATACAACAGTGTCTAAATCTTAAAGACAGAGACTCCAAACACACTCACAGATTACTCATTGCAAGAATAAAAGTACATGTGCCAGTTTATGAAACCCCCTTTTAGCCTGCACTCTTTTCAAACTGCTGCCCTTTAATTCCAACACAGAAACAACCATTTTTTTAAACGCCTCACCTGGAATTACAGGTGGGTAGGAAATGTTCTAAATGTTTGTGTGCTGCTGATAAAGGGTGAGTCAAAGTGTGAACAACAGCACTGTTACGCACAATGATTCACAGGAGGGCAGCTCTTTTTTTCCCTCTCTTGTTCTTGCTTTCTGTTGTGTGCAAAAGTCGGGCAATATCTCATCGCAGCTGATGTGCATGTCCAGCAGTGTCAGAGACAAGAAGTGAAGAAAGGAGAAGAGACCATCAGAGACCGGAGAGAGTGCAGGTAATGGTGGTAGTGGAGGTGAGGCAGGGGGAGAGAGGAGGGAAGAGTGAGAGGAGGAAAGAGATAGAGGTATTACAGAAGATGGAGCCTGGGTGCCAGCGTGGATGTGTGGACGGTGGGTGGACAGGGTTGCTGAGTTGTGGCTCTGAAATGAGTCCTGACAGAGTCATTTCTCACGTGGAGATTTAACCAGGCTTTTTCCAGCGGTGGGCAGACGGGAGAGAAGGACCCTTTCCACAAGTCATGAATATTTATATGCTGAAAACACATGCCTGCTGTTGTAGAATAACAAATTGTGGTCTCTAAAGCAACTACCTACATTCTCATCTGTTTCTTCTACTCACAAGCGTCTCTTATATAGCTTTTAACCAAGCTGTTTCAGTTGTCGGCGGCATTTAGTTTATATTGGTGAGTTAATATCCAGTTATAGTAAACTGGATGTGAATGAAACACAATGAAGTCCGTGAGCTTAGATTGCTGTGGGAAGAGATCTCGAGTTTTTACTCAAATATGTGCATCGTCTGTCCAGTGCTTTGAAATGGCTCCTCTCCAAGCTACAATCAAATCACCATTTCAAGTAGCTGAGCTGAAAGCTCCTGTAGCTTCCAGTAGCAAAGTAGGAAAAAGTAGCAAACTGCATGAAAGCTACTTCAAAGCAACACAACAAGGCAAGCAATGCAACAGTAACATATTAGTGCTCTATAATTCTCAAAGCTGAAAATATATTTAAAACATCATCTTGAGAATTGATTGATTGATTTCAAATAGAGAGTATACTCTACTACTACCACGTCTATGTCTGAATCGAAATAAACTTTCTTACAAATTATTGGATTTGTGTAATTATGGAGGATTGGCAGTACTAAAATATCAAGGGACGTTAGTGGATGATAGGAAGCTGAGAGGGGAAATTTAGGCACAGAAGGGTGATGTTTTATTAGTTTTCTTCTCTTGTCTGAAATGATAAAACAGAACAAATCTTGCAAAAAATCAAATGCAAAATAAATGTTGGATTCCAGTGACAGCTACATCAAGAGAGAGAAATTACATCTGTTGTAAAAATGGTCTGCAGCATTATTTAAGTAATATGAACGTTGCAACACAAAACACCCCCGACCTAATGGTTTGCCCCAAGAGAGGCCAGAAAGCCCGCCGTCACAAGTGAAATAAATCAAACATGGCGGCCGAGGTGGAAGGTAAGTTACAAATAGTTTACGACTGGAAATAATGGAGTTTTATACATAGAAATGTGATTGTGTGTGTCATGATTCCCATTTTCCACTTAAAGAGACGAGAAATGTATGTGATAATGTCACGTGTTGTAAATGCTGGTCGGTCTTTCCCAGCATTGGATTATTTTGAAGAGGATGTATTGACGTTAATTAAGGAGTGGATGCAGCGGGAAATTGTCGCATATGGAAGAAACGAACGTTTATTGAAAACTAGAAACGCGTGTTAAATTGTGTGTGAAAAATCCGGTGCTAGATGTTGTTTGCCTTCTTGCTAAATAAATGCTAAAAGTTATGGCTCACTTCATGACAGCTAAAAAACATTTTAGGATGATTCATGTGACAGTAACCTTCACCAGTATGACAGAATTTTGTTGCTTTTTTAACACGGATGTGTGTGTTTGTGTTTGGCGATGTCTTTTTTTATTAATTCCTCCCATTGTATCCTGCACCAATTGATCTGTCAAGCATAAGCAATGTACTGGTTGACTGATATTTTGGTATATTCCTATTCCAAGATGTCAGGACGTGTGCATTTTTTATTTACTGTAATCTGAATTACACCTCTGTGTCTGCTGCTCTGCTCTCGTCATCACACTTGTCACCCAGCTTTGTGATACCTCAGCCCATCCTTTATTTAACCAATATGGCTGTTTGTCTGAACACAGCACAGAAACTGAAGTGTTGACGGGAGCGCTTCCAGTGAGGAAATGGGAAAAAAATCCATCCAGCTCATTATTTTGATGCTCTCACTGGCTCTTCATTTTATAGCTCCATTTCTTTACATTCATCTCTGCTACCCATGGTTCCACAGCTCTCTTTAATCATGACTTGTTTGTTGTATGAAGACCAATAAAAGCCATTAACGTGAGCCTTGAGTCGAGATATAAAAAGAGTAAATTGATATTTTATCCAAAGAAGCAGTTGAAAGATAATATGTCTGTCGAATCTAATAACGTCAGCCATAATGTCTCACTCGTTAATTATCATGTGTGACGGGACGTTATCAAAGGGTTGTCATCAATCTACTTATAGCAGAGGGAGCGTATAGTTCATCCTTCGAGTGGCTTTCAGGCTTCGGTGGCATCCTTAAAGAGGAGCTGGGTGCACTTCTTGCCCTATTACTCCCAGACAACACAGAAATAGAAAATGGATTTGGAAGAGAGAAGCATGGATGCAATTTTCCCTTAAGCTGAGCGGTAAACAATGCTGACAAGAACAAGTTTTCAATAACTTTAAACCGGAAGGGAGCAAAATAACAAATAAAACACAGACTTGTTTGCCATTATTTAATTTTCTCGCTCTGTTGTGTTACAAGGAGAGTAAATAAGGAAAGATATGAAAAGTGACAAACGGCAAACAGACGTGTGTGCGTTTCTGTGGGTGTTGCTGGTTCCCTACCCGACATTTTTGATCCGTCAGTGAGAAACGGCTCGACGTGCGGCCACATGTGTGGGGATGTGGTGAGAGCAGAAGGTGAATGGTTTGAGGCAATCTTCTTTATCCTGCTGGATCTCTCTCTGGGTGCAGAGATTGGGCTTTGTAGTCGTGATTGGAGAGAATTAAGGCCCGTCTTTGGTAGTTGGCAATAGAAGACAACTGGGAAGCAGGTTGAGCCTGGGACTGTGTGTGTGTCTGTCTGTGTGTAGAGAGAACTAGACAGGCAGAGATTAACTCCCACTATTGCAGACCCTGCAGCAGGTCCCCGAGGATGTACTTTGCTGCTCTCCTTGTCCCAATCTGCAGAAGGTTCTGTAAAGCAAAGGAAACATCCTTTAATTTGTGGAATACTGTAGCTGTGAGGCTGCGTATATTTTGTACAAACCATGCAACTTTGCCGTGGTTAAATCACCGTACCGTCTTTTGGTGTACTAGTCAGGCCATTTGAAATTTTATGACTGACTCATTGTGACAGGGGGTCACAAATGACAAGTTTACCAATGTTTAACTACACGTTGGAGAAGTCGCATGTACAATTTCTAGTTTTGTCAGTTTGGGTTTGTTCAATTAAAAGCATTAAATTGAAATAAGACAGTTATTTGTCTCCCGCTTATTTCGCTCATCGTGTGTGTTTTAGCTCTCGAAGTCTGTAGCTTGTCGCTGCTGTCAGTCGCGTTGCCAGTCGCAACGCATTTCACGCTACAGAATTTGGACTCTCAAACCAGTCCAGACATTTCTTCGATTGTGTCTTTGAACCTTTTTCACACAGTTGTCATCATTCAAAGAAGCAGGTGGTGATTTACCTTTCATCGTTTTTGTCTCTGATATATAAAAGAAGTTGGCAAATGTAAAATGTCGGCTGAAATCCTGTAGTCACGGCTCGATCCGGCCTCTTCTTCTCTATTGAGTGGAGCGTGCGTGCCACTTAGGTTCCCCTCAAACTCAAACCAATTCAACAGCATGTGTAATATAATGATAAAGGTTTTTTTTAAAGCATACACGGGCTGGATAAGCATTTCAAGACGTATATCATCAGTACAGCTTGCCGTAGGATACAGAGCGCAATCCAAGCAACCTGAGGCAGATGCTGGAATCCTGTGCTCAGTGCTGCAGGTGACAAAACTCTGTAAAGTAAAGCCAACAAAACCCAGTAAATATTACATGGAAGTTTGAAGAATCCTTGAAGCGCTGGGTATCTGTTCTCCCCCACAGCAACAACGCTTCTACTGTGATAGACAAACACGTTCCAGCAGCAGCAGAGGTGCTTCTTGATGATGCTTGTTGATCCTGGTGTCAGCACTGCTGTTTGAACAGGATAAGAATTGTTAAATGGGCGGGTGCGGTCTTTCTTTTTAGAAAGAAAGAATTCAGAAAGAGTTCTCTCACCCTGGCCTCTCCAAAGCAACACAGCCTAGAAATGATACAGCTGTCTGTTATGTAATCTGCAAAATTTTGTGAGATTCTGTGTGAATGAGTAGTAGGATTTTTATATGAAAGGAGGTGAAATAGTGTGGGACCCCAGAGAGTGAAAAAAATGAGTTTTTGTATTAGGGCATCACAGTATGTGATGTCATCATTGTGTTTTTTGAACCTGGATTCATCATATCTCTAAAGTCTGCTGTTGTCCTTCAGACTATGTGGCATCATGGCATCTGACGTGGAAAGGCTCTACAAACTAAGGTAAATAACAGTTTTAATTTTTATAATTAATACTTACAAAATGAAAAAGACAAACTGCTATTGAGAGGGTGCACAGAGAAAAGCTGGATTGCTATTTATACAGTTACACAGCATTAACATTGTCCATCCATTAGCATTATTATCGAGTATTTAACTTAAAAAAAAAACAAACAAAAATAGAACAAACAACAAAAACCCTGCCCTTTTAAATATAAAATGTTTGGCGAAAGCGTACATAATTAGAGAAATTGTGTCTACTATACTTTTCCACGTAAAATCATCGTGCTAGGCTATGCAGTGTTTTCCTCTTAGCTTAGCTCGTTAGCTGTTTTCTGACTGTGCAATTATGGGTCTTGTTAGGGCAGTTTTTCTTTCAAATGACGCCTCAGTACCCAACATACAGTGTGTAATGTGTAGACTTATTACAAAATAAAGCAAGCAGTGGATAACTGGCATACAAAACTTAAATTATTGGAAAACACTACATCAAAAAGCACGTCCATTTCTTTTGGCTAGCTTGGCTTAGCTTAGTTTACTCTGACTAAGCGGCTGCACCTGGTGGTAATTGATACCATTTTGATATTATAGTAAGAAATAAAAACATTATAAAGTGATTTTTTTCCCCCCCAATATTCTGCTGGCTTAACTTGTACGCCTCACTCCATCCAACCCATCACACGATATTGTATTCCCTGCTCTGTGTTATATCTCAACAGCGGACTGCCTGATAGCAGCCATGCCACCAGGAATAACAAATCATAGTTGTTTTACAGCAGACCCAAAAAATGGCGACGAAGGAGAAGGGAAGAGGGG
>OMNV01016236.1:38356-77730 GCA_900303265.1 Brotula barbata | reverse complement strand
GCCCCCCCCCCCCCTCCACACCAAGGTTTTGGAGCCCATCATTATCACACCTCAGCTCGTTCTGACCAGTACGCCAAGACCCAACTAACCTCATCCACAGACCTTAAGGGTTTCAGCTGTGTTCACTCCAGATATTTTACAGTCCATTAATATCAGTATTTGCTCTCATTGATATTCAGTTGGCGCACTCTTAGTTAATGATACAATGTGTAAGAGTGCTTTGTATAAGACAGTAATTTAAGGGGGCATGGATGTGACTTGAATGAGATTGGGGTAATGCAAAGTGTTGTTGAAGATGGCAAATTTATTATCTTCAGTGATTTTATTTTAAATTATATCATCATATGGGTGAAAAATGTTGGGTCTGCTGTTTGGTCCTGCCCTTTCATTTAATTTAATTTACACGTTGGCAAAAATATTCCCAGTGACAGATCTGGGTATAGAACAAAAATTCAGTATGACAGTGATGTTCTCAGGTGGTCAGACAGTATCATCATGCTGTTATTGCCATGACAGTGTGTTGCAATACGTATTTAGTGCAGAGAAAGAATTAATGAAAACCGAGGTTGAAGGAATCTGCAAGTATCACACACACAAACCTCGTGAAGCATTTACTCAGCACATTTTTGGCTCATTTGAGCTGTTGTTCTGAGCAAGGCAAGATTGTGCTTTTCACAAAAAAACCCCCAATTTATCCAAAATAAGAAATCGTGCCACTGAATGAGACTGTCCAAACACTAGAAACACTGCAGCCTCTGAATATAGCACAGCTCCACATGACTTATTGTCTTCTTATTGCACCGGCCACATTGGCAAGCAGCTAAACAAACTTAATTACACACACCCCACTTATTTCAGTAAAATACCACACATTTTTTAAAGGAAGCACAGAAATGATAGCACCAAATGTAAGCATTTTTTAAATACAATGCGACAAACCAAGTACAAGTTTCTGATAGGAGTGGTGTCTCATTTTCCCTGCCACTGACAGTTATTCAATGTAATTCCATGTAGAAAAAGTCCATTAACTCAACTGTACCCACATATTCAGGCTCAGTCTGTTTTTTTTTTTTCTGCACTCAAACAGTGGCTGCTAATTGTTAATTTCACAGAATTGCGCTTCAGCCGCTTCTTTGCTTCGTTCTGTAGCCCCTGTGTGCACAGATATAAATCCAACTTCATATTGGGACAAAGATGAGAACCAGAATTAAACTTTGAACCGCTTATGATATTTCGTTGCTTGTTGATAAAATGTACATTTTGGCGTTATATTCCTTCCTGCAATACCTCTCACTGCCTCTGGGGGGGGGTGCTTATTCTATTTTTGTGTCCTAGTAAAATTGTGAGATTACGACAATCTCTTCTTAATTATTTAGACAGGAAATAAAAGAAATGTATGGGAGTTGGTTGAATGTGATTGTGAATAACAGTGTTCACAATCACAGCTGTGCCTCATCTTATCACTAAACCTTCCAAGCTTTGCCTTCGGCCGCAGCCTCATCTATTCATAAAAGTTGTCTGGATTAGCATCCTTAGCCTGACAATGCCAATTGCAGCCACAGCTTGAGTTCAAGACTGACTTTGAAGATCAATCCCAGTCGGTACTACTCCTAGCGCCACAAAGATGTACTGTGAGATTCGGTCAAATTATTCTCTTTGCTTTATGTGTGGCATTTATCGCTGTTCTGATGAGGCGTCCTCTCTTGATCTCTTTGTGCCTGTTTCCGCAGCCACACCAGTATAACAGGAAGTAGCTCTCTCTTTTAAATGGATTAACACTCTGATGGAAATGGCGAGGGCTGGTGAGAGGCGTGTGACTGATGGAATTAACCATCACAACGACGGGGTGAGAGGGATTGAACATGGGTGTCGAGCAGTGACTGATGGAAAAGTTGGTTGCTGGAAGCAAAGAATGGATGAGAAAATGTGATTGATAGGGCAAACGCTTGGCATCAAGGCTGGAAATAACAGTGATGTGAGAAATGGAAGGAGAAACC
Organism: Brotula barbata; assembly: GCA_900303265.1. Taxonomy (NCBI): domain Eukaryota; kingdom Metazoa; phylum Chordata; class Actinopteri; order Ophidiiformes; family Ophidiidae; genus Brotula; species Brotula barbata. The sequence continues at coordinate 75,733 of OMNV01016236.1, read as the reverse complement.
ACCGGCTGCAGGGGTCATAGGAAGGAAAAAAACAGGATGAGATGGTGTGTTGATGGAAAAAACATGAAAAGAGATGCTGAGGAAAAAACGGGAGGGGGATAAAAAACGGTGGAATAATTGAAAGAAGCACAGAGGGGGCATGAAAACACGGTGAAAGGAAAGATATGGAATAAATGAGGTGAGAAGTAGGAGATGGGCGTTTGCTGGAGGCTTTAGAGGATATCTACAGTATATGAAGTGTTTGAATTGTGCTGCATTGTGTGAGGCAAGGGCACTTTCACACACACAAACACACATACTCGCACATTCGGACTCTAAAATCTCTGGATAGATGGATGGATGAACGACGGATGGATGGCAGCGCTCAGACTAAATGATTTTAGCCCTGATATTCCATTAGCCAGCAGTTTTTAGACATGTTTTATACTGTATATATACTGTATATATATATTTTTTTTCATATGACTCAGTCCTTTGTTTTGTATCGTTGTGCTGAGTGTCTCCTGTGGAACTACGATAACTGTAGTTATCTGGTCAAGGATTACTTGTACAACATTCCCAATTACAGGAAGGATTACAGATTTCCAGGGAGCTGTGTATTTTATACCGTCAGATCTGATTATTTGAAAGCGGCGTGGATACCATGACCGTATGGGAATGGAAATTTGTTTCATCATTCCTTTGAACCTGACTCCAACGACGCAGCAGGTAAAGCAGAATGCGGTAAAGTAAGATTGAAGCAATCCTCTGGCACATTCATTAAGTTTGTCAGAAGTATTCTATGCGATAAAATTGGTGTGGTGTTATTGGCTTTTTCAGCTTCAGACCTTGAGGGTCTTAGATTTTCTGCTTTAACTTGAGTGAAATAGACGAGTTGAATTGAACAAAGAGGGGACATTAGCTGTGACTGATGGATGAATAGCCTGCCTTTTTTATGACAAACACAGGCAAACAGAGTATGTTCGAGTCTCCCTCTGTTTGTGCATGTCTCAACGGCTTAGACTGTGGCTTTGTGTTTTTCGGCACGATAAACTGCAACAGGAATGAGATTAAGGCTTGTGCGAGGAAATTCTCTCCACAGAGCTTGCATATCACTCCCCTGACTTTGTTGTCCCTGTGGTGATATAATCCCAACGCACATCTACAAACACGGACACACTCGAACACATGCTTGCACGCGCATCCACCCACATACAAACCTAAACCTTCTTACTGCCCTGAGTGAGTTCCAGCTGTCCCTTATCTTTCTTCATGTTGCTTGTTTAGAATTCAGCTTGCAGACAAAAGCCTGATTTCACTTTGTTCTGTTGGTGTGTTTAAATCAGGCATCTCGCACGCCTAACCTCCGGGTACACTTCAACTCAATTTCACAGTTGCCAGCTGCTAGAATGTCCTAATTCAATTTACGCTGTTTAAGGAAGCAGAGTCTTGCTCTCTGGGGAAACTTTATAAAGCACACGGAGGAATGGTCTCATCAGCTTTGGTCAGTAGCCCAAAGCTACATAGCTCAATGAAGAGAGTGGCTCTTCAGCAAAAAGGCACAGTGTGATTCCATGATTGCATCCACAGCAGGCATACAATAATCAATACACAGGATTATGTCTGCCTTTAAACCTATGAAGCACCAGCGCACTTTATCCTTGTTTAGTTTAATGTCATGTAATGACACGCAATACAGCTTAGCTTGGGCAAAAATAATCAGATCACAACTTCAGTTTTTTGTAAGAGAGCTTTCTATATTTTTTTTTTCCAATTTCCAGAAGCTGAGGTCTGACTTACAATTGCATTCGTGTACAAGGAAGCTACAATAACAAATAAATACACAAACAAAAAGGAATTTACTGCATGCCTATATTGTAAGCTTGGTTGTTTTTACCGACTATATTTTTCCACTTTAAACAGTGTTGTTTATATTGTTGGCATTTATTTTGCATGGCTAGACTGACAAAAAATAAATGACAGTGTGCCTCTTTGTGTTACGGCTCTGACACGTCCTCTGATTTTGGGTTGTCACAGATGCAAGTCAACAGTTTTGAGAGAGCTGTGATTAAATCTTTTGTTGTGAATAGAAAATATTGGTCATAAATTGCTGAATGATGCACTGGCAGTAAATTCTTTGGTCTACCGTCAAAATTTCAGTGTTAGAAATCAAAGACCAAAATCTTTTCATCAGACAGTTTGATATGCATCAAACCTGATATCATACAGTCTAATGCAGACATCTTAGACTTTATTGTACTCATCTTACACAGCATGACACGAACCTGTAATATATTTGTTATCACATTGTTTGCAGGAAGCAAATCGTTCATGTTGAGATGTTGTTTTTGTTGTTGTGAAACACTGAAAACCTGGAGACAAAGGATAAAAACCTACCTGAATAGTGTGAAAATAATGGTCTGACAGATAATCATCTGCTGCAGGGGCCAAATAGTATTATATTAATTTTAAGTGTAGATATGAGAAAAGGTTGGGAACATAAATTAAACATTACTTCCGGCTGCTATGATAGCAGACAGAGCTTTCATGTAATTAGCTATGTTGCTAGTACCTCCAGAATCTTCACTGGCTTGGCACTAATTTTTTTCACATAGAGATTACTTATAATTGCTGTTGAGTTCTCACAGTAGAAGACAAATAGTAATAATCTCTGTCTTTCACACACATTGTGAAACAGTGCATATTGTTTAGGTTATTCAAATGTTGCCAGTGTTTATTTATAATCACATGACGTCACGTAATCATGTTCTTTTACCATTGTGTTTTCTTACTGTGTTTTCCTCTTGGAGACTAAGGGGCTTAGTCTACTCAAATGATCTCATCTTGACTGCAGACTCGCTGAAATACAACAAAATGTCTTTGTAGTTAAATGTTAAGAGTGTGGATTCACACGTGAGACACAAAAGTGTGATTGGTTTAAGTGTGGACCTATTCAACTTAATTATCTGGTTGAATCTGGGTGTAGGATTCTAGTGACATCACTTCTTTTTTTCATATAAAACTGAAGACTTTTTACACAAAAGCAGCATCAGTTTTGTTACCATGTGTGACAGTGGAGAGGAGGGGTTGGATTATTTAGTAGCTTGACTTAAAGGCTACTGGAGCCGAGTGACAGGTGGATCCGGTTAGTCCAAATGCCAAGACTGCCTTTCCCTGTCAGTTAGCGCTTATCCTACAGAGTTTTCTCTCGGAGAATCTGGAGGATCCTTTTTACTTTTCTATAACCGCGGTACATAGACTGAGGGACCAGGCTTATTCAGTGACAAGGATTTTCTGATCCCATTGCTGTGTGTTGCACTTAGGTTTAGTTTAAGTTGAACTAAATTGTCTCTTATGCCTTATTCCCTGTCTGTGTTCTACTGACTCTAGTCAACTTTGAAGCCATCACACAGTGGTAAGAGCTATTTAATTCAAAGATGATCTACATGACATTAAACCTTTTTTTGGTCACTTCTATCATCAAAGATACAGATCGTCTCTAAAAGACTCATCAACGTTCACACAGATGGCTGAGAGATATGTAGCAGGCTACATATGTGGCTGCGTTGGGTAGACTACATTTGCTAGTGTGAAATGCGTTGTGACCAGTAGTGACAGCATAACAAGTTACAGCAATAGAGCAAGACAGAGGGCGAGGAGAAACAGCAGTAACAACACATTCAGTGCAGCATTAGAAAAGCTGACATGTTCTCACATGTGGTTTCATGACTAGTTGTTGTCAAGGGGTCAGCTAGACTTGTTAGGGAGCCCTACAGGTAAAAATAACTCCTTGAGTAAGTCATGTAGTTTGTAGTCCACACTGTTGGTAAATTATTGCACAAAAAAACCCTGGGTAACTATGATTGAGCATATTTTTCTGACATAGACAGAAATATGTGGCTAAAGATTCATAAACATTTGATATTCTTGGGTTAAATGAGTTAACCCAGGGGTGCAGGGTGTCAGGACTGACTCACCCTTTGGTACAGGGTGAGGAGCTTTGATGTTATGAGATGCTTTGGTCATCGAAGCAGTATGTCTCCTGGATGTTTCCCTGGGGAGGAGAGAACAGTGGGCAGACCCAGAATATAGGCATTATACAATTTATCAAATCTGGATTGGGAATATCTTGGGATATCTATGAAGAGCTGGAAACTGTGGCCTGGGTGAGGGAAATCTGGGTTACTCTGCTTAGTATGCTGTCTCTTTGACCCAAACCCAGCTGAATGGATAGAATTAATTTATTAGAATGAGGTGAACCTGGTTTTATTGTAGTTTGCATTGTAAGGCAGAACACAATGCTGTTGCTCCTTTGCCAAATACAGTGGGGTGACCGATCTTAATAGATCAAATACTCTCTTTCTGTTGGATTGACTCATCTAACCTTGTCCTCAGAGCAGTGCACTACAACAGAATTTACATTCCCGGGCACGTTGTACAGATGCGAGGTCAACCAACCACTCTGGCATTCACAGAATCTTCCTACAGCCAGACATTTGCCTAAATGAAACCAGCACCGTGCTCTCTGACATTTCCTCACTGACAGTCAGCCAAACCAACATGTCATTGGCTCTTGATGTCTCCCTCTCCCCTTTCACTTCCATTGTGAATGTGTCCACTGCATCACTCAGGAAGACAGGTGTTGGCAGGATGGGGACAGGTTCTCAAATGTGTGTGCCCTTTCAATGAACACAGATGTTCTCACTCTGCGCTCGCACACAGAAATTCAACCACATACATATACAATTGAGGAGCTGGGGAATTTGCCCCCTGCTTTTTTGTCTGTTATCAGTCCAAAGCAGGGAGGGAGAAATATTTGTATATGAGTCTCAGTATTAGTTCCTTGGACTCGCTTCATCACCCTCTGGTAGGTGTTGGTATGTATAAGTTTGAATCTTAGCCCAATATTTACTGTATGTGAACAGAGCAGGATTAGATGAAAACAAACGAGAAATGCACTCAGAGACATGCTACATCAGCAGCTTCAGTATATTCCCCATACTTTAGTATTGGGCTGAAACTTTGACCGTGGCCTTCAAACAACACGAAAACAAATCAATAGAGGAGGTTCTGACTCCAACTCCAACCATCCCGCATTTGATCCAGTCACAAAAATATCAGGTTGCATTATCACTGTGACAGACAGAGTTTACAATACACAGCCTACAAAACAGGACAGATAACACCCTATAACACGCCCAATACTCCTGTATAACTGGAGGTAATAATCTGCTTCTTCCTGCTAAGACCTTTCATGCATACAGTAATACCTGGTGGCTGAATACTCAGTTTATTTAGTTTCTATATTTACATTTAATCCACACCGTTGTACACTGGTAATAGTCTCAACAGCTAATGAATGCTTATCTGATACAGAGAGTACGGAGCGACTGTATGAGAGAACTCATGCTACGAGTCTCAGATAGAAAAAAAAGAATTTAAATTAAATCCAAGGTTAGAATACCTTTACACTGAGTGCAATCTGGAACTCTTTCACTCTCATAATTCTTTGACTGCAGTTCAATTACTCTGGTAAATGTATTTTTTTGCTTGAATTAGCTTTCTACATCAGGCAGCAGCTCATCACACATCCGTTATTATTGTAACACTTTGAAATGTGAGATACAGTATGACCCTATGAGACTGACTGTGAATGTGTGTGTGTGTGTAAGAGAAACCGTTTGTAAAAGGGAAAGTCTGTGGCGTCAGCATGCGGGTGTGTGAGTGTGTGTGTATGTGGGTGTACCTGATGGATTTCCAATTTCATTTCCTATGTACACGCTCCGTCCACCAGTGCAGTAGATGAGATTGAGCCTTTACCGCTGGTTCTGAAATTGGGACGGCCCTACTGGACTCGCAGTCCCATTTAAATGCATTAAAGCAAAGAGAAAGTGGCTCGTACGTCAAGGGTTTTGACATGTGGCAGTGTGACAGCCCAAGGCGCGAGGCACGATTGGCATTTGACTTGCTAGGATCTGGGGAACATCCATTAACAGCAGCTACATTCATCAGCCAACCGATGACGAGGTCAACCCTTAGATTAACAAGCTGAGAGGGAATGCCACCGTATCTAACGGTTTGTTTGATCGTTAACAAGCAACTGTCATTCTCGTACGTTATTTCTCTGAAACTTTGTGACGGATGCCTATCGATCTTTCTTGCTTGACAAACGTCTAAGGCCTTGAATTAGCTATCCCTATTGCCTGTCATGGGTGCTGTCGAAAATGAGACTCTGAGTTAATCGGGATGATGGGTTATTGGAATGATGGGTTGACGTCGCTACTGTTAATGGGGGTAAAAAGACGTTTACCACACACGATTCTAGCTGTACATCAGCCATGAATATGGTATGTGGAAGATGTTTGTTCAGCAGAGGGAGGAGATGTGATCAGTGGGTGGCATCTGGCTGTGAAATTGACTACGGAATGCTGGTGAACATGAGGATGCAGAGGAGGCTTGGGCTAGGGCCTGAACTTAGTATGCAGAGTGGAAAAGCACCAAATTAGGTCTAGAAAATTGGATCTCAAACTTAAATCGACTTAAAGTTTGACTCAGAATTTCTTGGGTTGCTGTGGTAAATATGAAATATAACATTGAATAATTGCAACAGTCTATTTAAGAGCAACTGCTACTATACATGCACATTTTATTGCACCGATGGATTTTTTTCTGATTTTACTTTATTTTATTTTTTTTTACAATCTGCAGTTTTACTTTATGGCTGCTTTATATTTGTTTGCTTTTAAGGGAAAGTGTTCCAAATTTGCTTCCCAGCTGCTCAAAACCCATCCCTTAACTTGATAAATCACATTTTATTGCAGTATGTTCTGTAACTGTACTGCTGCAAGAGCAGTTTACATGCACTTTAAAACCGAGTGATGAGTAGCAGACAGGGACAACAAAGAAGTACAAGGACTGCAAAAATACTCTGAATGGAAATACACTGGCGGAGTAAATGCAAAAATGTAGATTTGACTCAGAGAGCCAGAGAGCGATGAATTAAAATTCAAGCTGGAATTTGCCTTTTGGCACAAATGTAGGCTTATTCGTCACAACTAGAGTAACAGAAAACAGAGGCCGTGTCTGGTTTCTGCCATAGACCCTTGACCAACTGTTGCCCGACACATGAACGACTTGTTGGATCTCTTTGAAAGGCTGGTTATGTGTGACCTCCCATATGAATGTTTGCCATTGTGTATCCTCCATCCCTCCAGGCAGAGAGAATTTCTGAGAAACTGTCAAAAGAGAACGTTCCGACATTGCCTTTGTCTGGAATGAGGTGTTGTATAATAAGCAAGTTCATTGTGGGGAAAGTGGATTTCCCCAAGTTACTGTAGAAATAACCACAACGTTCTCCCTGCTCTGAATTCTTTCTCTTAGCGCGGGAAAAAAATCTTGTGTATATCAAAAGATCAATGCAGAAACAAAAGCAACCGACAGCAACAACAAATAACATTTTTGTACACTTTGCTATCACAAATCATTTCTGCTGTATGTTTTAAGATAAACCTATAGTGAGTATAGATTAAATGTCTGGCAGTTTTTATTTCTCCATTAGTATCATTTTTCCTCCGTTTTTCTTCCATCTGCTGCTTCTGACAAGCTCTGAACAATATGCTGTACATCGGAACATCTGTACAAGGGAATCCATGCATCCATTTACCATAAAGTGTGAGGACCCCCTCAGAGCTTTGGCCAGATAAACACCCTCACTTTTGAAATACCAGGCTTTCTCAGAGCAGCATTATTGAAGAGAAATTTAATTTGTAAAAAATGTAATTTTGCCCTTGGATGCAGTCCGCAACAGTGCCTTGCCTACTTCCATCTATTACATCATGTGTGCAATGCTCAATCTATATTCTTCCATGCAACAAAGAGAACTCAAGCAAGGTGGCTGTTTAGCAGAAACAACATAATAGCAGGCTTTGTTGTTCGGTGTCGTAGGTTACAGCAGGTTACGTACATTTCTTTACGCCACCCCTCTGCTTTTCTCTTCATCACGCTGTTATGTGCCGCAGTTATGTTCGACTTGTTTAGTGGCTTTGCTATCTATTCTTAACCAATCGCTGGAACATTGCTTGTGAAGGGGAAAAAAGGTTACTATGATACAGAATTGAGGGCTGCAGGGACAATATGAAAGACCTGCGTGACGAGGTGCTGCTCTTTGTTCTTTCAAACAAACAGCGTGGCTATCTGGACATGGTGTCTCTGCAGACTAAGTGGTGGTGTCCTGCAGGGGCTGTGCAAAGGGACATGGCTTGAATCAGTGGCTGAACATCACAGTAAGAAGAGAGACAGCTACAAAGGAAGGAAGCTGCAAATTATTGAACAACTGCACTTCTGTGTTATGTCTTTCCTCTTAATTGCTTCACATGTCTGTATCGCTGCCCGTTCTGACAGATGCCGGGACATCCGCCTCGAGGCAGAGATTTAGTTCTGTGCGTCTCTGTGTATTTATGACAGAAAATGCACTTTAGTTTTGATTCTGATCGTCGTTTCCAGTCTGACAAATCTAATACTGAATCTCTTACTGTCTGTTTTTCTGTCATTTAATCGTTTTGTGAAATAATAAATGTGTCTGAGGTAGCAAAGACAATCAAACAAAAGCGTAAGTTTTTGAAATTGGCTTTGCAAGGTTTGTCGAATGCTTTCAAAGTTTTCATATTTGAAAGGTTCTGTTCAGATCTAATTCTGAACGTCAAGGCTGGAGAGGGTCAGGGAGAAGTGAAGAATTACAATGTTGACCATTGATGTTGGCCAGTTATAAACTGAACAATTCGGTGCTTTCTCTTTTCATAGCCATGAATTAATCACAGACTTGGCAAATAAGATATGAGATTTTTGTGCTCGTTTAGGACCTCTTTGTATTGTTCATAAGCTTCTCTTGTTTTTCTTTACCTCCTATGTCAGACGTGTTTATAACACATTACAATGATGTTTGGCTTTTATTTAAGCCCACATTATAAATAGAACAAATCTCCCAAATGTACAATTTCACTTTTCAGTATTGATGTAGCATAATTATTGCTTTACAAATGATTTATACTACTTAGACTAATTACAACCTCCTTGAGAATTATTTTTTAACTCCATGCTTAGGTGTTAAACATGGAAACACTCGGTCTGAAGTATTTCTACTAAAAGACAAGCTTAATCTCAACATCATTTTTTTTCCTCATAATTATTATTATCACCATGTCCCCACACAATTCTTTCTATTTGGAAATTAATGGAAAAACCTATGCATCAAGGGAATCTTTCTGCTTTGCTTTACATTCCTATGCCCTCTTCCACTTTTCTCCACAGACCATAGTGTCAACTGTACATTTTTCTTTCAAATTCTTTATGTATTCACCCTTCCAGTCACTGATTTCTCATATACACCAGGTTTTCTCTTGAACTATCAGGTAATAGAATGTGAGGTGACACAGAATTACTCATGTCAAGATCCAGAACCTAAAGAAATCCCTGAAAACAAACCCAGGTTCAAATGAAGCTTGGAAGACATCGAGTAAGTCTAAAGTCTAACACAGTGACTTTCTCAAAAACCTGTAAGACCCAGAAACACAAACATATGTGATTCAAAATTGTATTCAGGCCTGGGGTTTGAAGACAGATGCTCAAATTTTGTCAATAGACATAAGACAAAATGACAAAGACAGGCAGACAAATGCATCCCAGAACACAGCGAGCAGTAAATTGCTTTGTTTGCTTGTTTGTTGGCTTTTTTTGTCATCCACGATGGTACTGGAAACGGTCACATTCTGTGTCCCCTCTGGCTTGTTAGCAGATGTGGCAGTGAAAGGGGCTTACGATCGATGGACAGAGGATTTCAGTGTGACCATATTTTATTTAGTGATAAAAGAAGGCAAAGTAGATGGAAATGGACATGGACGGTTTGTTCTCCAAATCAGCAGGGTTCAAATTTTCCACTTGGGCCCACTTGCTTGTCAGGTTGGGGTCTTGCTCAGGGAACTTTGACATGGAGGAGCAAGGGAATGGCAATCCCCCTCTCAAGGCCCCTAAGCCATGTCTCATCCCCAACCCATTCATCAGTTACTTGTTTGAAAGTTTTGGGATGAGGTCCATATGAGGCACTTACTAGAATACAAATTTCCCCTCCTCACCACTGTGTGTCTTATTTCTAAAGATTTAAGGATAGGTCAGGGTAAGTTTGGTTTTGATATTCATCTAATTCATCCGCTTTCCTTCCTGCCTCAGGACAAGGCCAACCGAACTGGGATAATGCTTCATATAAAATGTCCATAAGCATAGCGACAAGGCCAACAGATTGCTGGTATTACTTCATTTGTTAAATGGATTAGCTGCTTCCTTTCCAGCCAGTGGCAGGCAAGGTTAAAGCATTACTTTATCACGTCATCTATAATGGGAGTGTTTTGCATTTGGAGATACAAGATCATGTAGGGCTGGTTTGTGGGGAGAGAAATTGAACAGGCAGATGTATTCATCAATTTGGCATAGGTGCTTTGTGCCAGTACAGAACCACAGCCTCATAAACACACCATGCCATTTGATGTCACACACACACACACACACACACACACACACACACCTGTACACCTCTACCACCCACCACTGGGCCTGGCTGTGTGGGTGTCGCTCTGTCAGTCAGCATGAAGGGCAGACCTTAGCACGGTGGGATCAATCATTCTCCAGGACATACTGGCAGTGTAAACCTTTGATAAAGAGTGTCGTTCTCAGCGAAACCCCCGTCAAGGACTTATTAAAGGCCTGACACCATGTGATTAACGAGAGCGCTGGTGCCGCCAAGCTGGGCAGCTGCGGGGAGTACAGGTAGGGGGTAAGAAGATGAAAGGGAGAACAGCACTGTATAGGAGACGCAAAGGATTAATGCTGTAGGTATCCAGACTCACACTTATAATGTTTGCACACACTGGATGAACCATGCGTATACGCAGAGTAAAAAAAAAAGAAAAAAAAATCCTCAGTCAACTTTAAATAAACTAATTTCTCAGTTAAAAAGGTCACTGAATTAGATGCAACCTGTTCTATTTCCAATGAGATGCAGCTCGACGTCAACAGACTTCAACTGGACGCTGTCTTTTGGTACAATCCATTAGGTCTCATTTGAATTCAGAATGAATTATTGAGGCGTCTCAGTCGGCACAGCGGACTTGCGTGAACACCAGGGAGCACTGAAAACCTCACGCTCAGCTGGTGACGCACAAAGAAACAGCCACTTAACCAGTGAGAAGACAAAACATACAGGGTCTTAAGGATGTGACCACGCTCTGAGTGAATAATAACCAAGGCTGACAGGCAGGCAGGCGAGCAAGCACACAGAAAGAAAAATGCCAGGTGCAAAAGAAGGGAGGGGGACAGAAAACTCGTACGCACACACCACATACTCACATTGATTGTTTCTACAACCCCCACACCCCCTTTTTCATTAGTGAAGAGCACTGCAGTGTGATATTACGCATGATTTCTCACTTTGCCCTCAGTGATTGAGATACAGAAATAGGGTACAGGAATCTGAGAAACAAGATGATTGAGAGAGAAGAGGGCCGAATCAAATGAGAAATGTGCTCGAGAAGGGGGAATAGCTAAGAGAGAGAGTGCAGAGGTGTGAAAGAAGGAGACACTGTAGAGCAAGAAACAGATGGACAAATTGATGGTTCAGTGGTCTGCTTCACCGAGTAATGCCATCTGTCTGGACAGAGGTCCACTCTTATAATTTAAACCCTCTTATCCACTATACTTCTGTGGCCACTGCCAGCTAAATCCATATTCATCATTCATAAAAGTAAAGCCTGAAAGCATGAAATGAATGTTATTCGATATGGGTAAGATGGAATAGACCCCAATCATGACTGTCGGCCTTCACTTGGAAATCAGAAAGTCAAATGTGCCTCCTTGCCCTCGCCCTATGAGGAATAGTTTGTTTTCGTTGGACCTTTCTAAGCTAAGCAAGGTCATGCATCACAACAAGACTCTAAATCCCTGCTTCATTCTGCTGAAAGACAAAACCCGAGACGCAAATGATGTGTGTCAGCCATCCTGAATGCATTCGCTCGTCTTGTGTGTGTCCCTATACTACAATATAAGCTGTGCTGGTACACTGTGGATGTGTTGAAGATGTGTTAAGTCTGTGTATGCTGGTTGTCCTTGCTGTGGAACGCTTACCTGGTTCACGTTTTTTTCGGCCCATGTCATCTGACTTATCAGAATGCATGAAGCATGACAGCGCCTGTTACGATGAACTGCATGTGCGATGTAGTGTGTTTGTGGTAAGAACCAGCAGGGAAGCAAAGCCAAAGTAAGAAACGCCTTGTTAAACATAGTGACAGATAATCCACGTTCACATACATTCATAAGGCACACGTGCATGCATGCATTCATGAACGCATGCTACAATGACAAAGGTACCAGCTTATGCATTCCTGGCCGTGTGCACTGTTATTTACACTCCCTCTGGTCCTCTCCTGACATTATGTATTTTTAACAAGTCCTCCTCACTTCCATATTTTCTCACACTTTGCAGAAAGTGCCTGTAAGCCGTGGATGTTGCTCGCGAGGAAGGTGAAATGAGCTGCTGCATGAGTTATTGATGAGGCAGCCTTTACATGACGCTCCCGTGCTGTAGAGCCGCATAACATCAGCAGTACTCAGGCTGAGGAGCCACTCATCCGCCGTCACACGCTGCTCTAACAATGGCCAACGTCACGGTCACACAGTAAAGCTAGATGGCAAAAATGGGCTGCAAACAGAAAGTGAAATATGGTTTCATAACTCCAGGAGAAACAAAATTTAAACAAAGATTAAACCACTGAAGTCACATCTGAATAAATAAATGAATTCCAATGTCTGTCAATGAATCCTTAACTTAAAAGAACCAAATTTAACACCAAGTTTCCACGTTTTTGTCGTCATTCAACCGATTTTTAGTTTTCACACACACCTCTGTATAGGAGTTTCCATAAATCATACCTCACCTGTAAATTATCAACACCTGACAACTTTATTGATTTCTAGTGTTGAGAGATTTTGCACAGACTGCTCCAGCCCAACAGCAAGTACATTTTTTTGCACTTATCACCCACAAAAAAATTTGTAGAAATTTTTTAGATAGTTTTTGGACCTTGGTCTCCACAGTTTAAAAAACCCCCCAAAACAACCATTGTCGAACGGTCTTGTATTAAAATCCAACTCCCCAGCAGACTCGTCCCCCTTGCACATGTTTACACCCTAATGTTATCCGTGACTGCTGTTTTGCATGTAATTATTGAAGTTGTTGTTTGGCAACCTGCTGTTATTACCCTTCACTCCCATTAGATATCAGTCAGGAGATGGAAAAAAAAAGGAAAACAGAGGATCCTCATTTTAAAAAATCACTGCTTAACTTAAATTGTGCACTGTGTTCTTTGACAACAATGATCTCCTTCCTATTCTAATCCATACAAGAGTTGCATGATATTTTTTGTTCTATTTTAAATTACAATGACTCATTACCACATGCGTGTTTCATGCTAATCAAAATGCTGATTTTTTTTTCTGATTACATTTGCAAGTCTTTGAGACTACGCAATTACACAGTAGAATGATTTTGAATTAATCATATAAAACAACGAGATAATCAGAGGTCAAATAAACAGATTGTGATTACGCTCAGATTTTGCCGCCTGGACTTGTCATTGAAAAATAATGTGTAAACAAACAAACTGAAGTAATCTTCATTTCAACTCACGATGAGATGCCACTTTCTATGTTGCAGTAAATCGCAAAAGATTGTGATGGCATAATGTGAAGAGGATGTCCGAGAAAAAGGGAGGAAAAACATTAAAATGTACTTCAAGCCCCCATAATGCGAAGGCTATTCTTGCATATCCCCAAAGAAACAAACAATATGAAAATTAAAAACGGTTTATTAGCTCTGACCCGTGATTCTGGCCCTCTCGGATAATTCTACGTACCATTTCAAATTGTATGCAGAATCTGTGTGTGTATTTATTTTTTTTTTTTTTACATTGTTGTTTAACTGCTGTGATCTTGGTTGGCAGCAAAACAAAATTCGCAACAGTGCACTGAGTGCTTAGATGCGGGGATTTTCTTTTGCTCATTTGTACTCTGTTCTGCAGCTTTGGTTTTGCTGTGATTGAGTGCAGTGTTCTGACGGGAGACTGGAGTGGAAAGTCTTGAGTCTTCCACTGCATATAGAGAGTGAGGGAGTGTGAGGGTGTGCGTGTGTTTCTTCGTATTTGTATGAACCAACCACCTAACTACCCAGTCTTCCAGACAGACGTGATGACAGTGAATTGATCATCACTACACCCTCTTTCCCCCTCCAAGGCAGACAGCGAGACTGAATGCTGAAGGAATGGAGGAGATGGAGACACATATGGTTGCCCCAGGTGTCCCCGATTTAAAGGATGTGTTAGTGTAACGAAGACGTGAGGATTAGCTGAGAAAGTCTTTTCTTTCCTTATATATTTCATCAGAAAAATGGCAGCTGGGCATAGCCGATAGATGGGAAAGCGTGAGATCTTGTCGCATCTGTGATTTCTCTCCTTTGTCTCTCTCCCTTTCCTTTGAGTCACCGTCTACTCACGAGTGCATAGACTGGTCTCAGTGAAACACAGACAGCGCTTGCCTTTGTGTTGAACCTGACATAATAATATATCCATCGATATTCACTTAACATGTCAGGGAATAATTACCTACCATTTCCAAGCCAATTTGCTTTAGATATTGAATAGCTTGTTTTGAGATGCCTATAGCAATTTTGTTAATCAAGCCATGCATTATTACATTAATTGCTTCTGATTAAGTGCTTAATTAATAGATGCCACCCTGCTCTAGTGCAGACCCACACATGCAGAGTTGCTGTTGGAGCTCACTGATGCAAATGGAGATATCAAGAAATTAGAATGAATGAGTTTGTTTGCGAGACAGAGAACGAAGACCTGCCCGGGTAGCCAGCCATTAAATTCAATTGACAAGAGCCCGTCAATAGCACTGCTGAGGGCCATTTATTCCAGTGCCTTCGGATAGGATCTTTGTCACCGTCTGAAGCCGATGAATGTAAAGAGCTGAGACACAAAAACAGAGAGAAATCAAGAAATACACTCAGGGACAAACACTGTTGAACTTTTCGAAGCCCGATTCAGAGCAGACGAGCACCGACAGCAGCCACTGTCGGGGTGTGTGTATCCAGGTCACACCATCTTCAGCCGTGTGCACAAAAGAGAAATCAGTTTTACTCCACTAATGCAGATTTTATCATTTATTGGTCACAAGTGAGTTTGTTCTTGGTTATGAAGATATACACAACACAGCCAACACTTGGTAATAGGACAAACATAAACAAAAGTCTTTAGATGAGAGTATTTACTTCAGGTCATAAACAGTGGTTTAGATCCACTGATTGATTTAACAGTGATAAAGACGTCACCTGTCTGATACTTAGGCGATTGGTTAGTAATGGCATTCCTCCAGCGAGTGTATGAAAGTGGTCCAAGCGGTGAAGACCACCTCTGATAGAATACATACCATCATATGCCTCTATCTGCACAGTAGTGTGGCAGTATTCAGATGATTTACTACACCAACCATAATCCATCTTAATCTCCCACTACTTAGCTCATGTTATTCCCATTTGTTTGAATGACTGCAGGGCAGACTGAGCCAAAGCTGCTTTTGAGAAGTGAAACATATGATAGTCCCATATAGCTATAAAATCCCTGGAGGGCTATTGAAATGTCAAATTAGATGATTGTGATTTCTTCACACGTGATTTCAATAAAACATTCTTCTGACAAAGCTGTAGCCCTACGAAGCCACTGAAGTGAGCATTTGCATAGGAGAACTGGATGTCTGTGCACATAAGGCAGTGGGATATTTTGATGTATATTTGAGCCTGTGAAACGCTTTATTAGTCAATGTATTGGTGCGGCAGCCATCAGACAGATGAAGGAGGCTTAAGACATTTTCTTTGTGCGCGCTTTCATACCGTCCAGCTTCATCAAACACACTGAGTGTGTGAGAGTTATTGCCAGCTTTTTGAAATGTATTATTACTTTTACATACATTTAGACATGCTGTTTAAAAGGGTTGGATTATTAATATTGCATGTAACAGAAACAATTTGCAATGCACGTTTCCTATATTTTGTCCTATATTCTGCACTAATTGTTCAATCATTTTTTTAACCCTTAAACAATTTAGATGTGGGTGCGATTAAAGCAATTTATTTGTTTAAATTGATACATTGTTATTAAATTGTTAAATTTTCATGAATTATTTTGATTGGATACAAACTGACTGAATCATAAAATAAAAAGTAAATCAAATTCAAATGGAAATCACAGAAATTAGTGGAAAAACACATCATAGGACTCAAGATCCATCAATTCTCCCTCACTAGGTCCAGGTAGAATAGCACAGGCTAAGTAAAGTAGCTTAAGTGTCCCTCTAGCTCTCCTCATTCGGTAGCTTTTACAGTATTCCATCCCCTCAGGATGTTTGCTTGCAGGCCTCTTTCACTCTGGGGCAACGAGGGTTTTCTCTGCCACTGTCCAAACCATGGTCCGCCATGGTCTCCTTTCTTTGGTCACTATCTAGAGCTCACGATGGGTGGTCAAAGTAGGATAGCTGTTTATAAATGCTAAATTGATTTTTATTGTAAATTCTACCTACTGTGATCTCACTCACTTTTCCATCAACTTCTTCCCTGCACCATCTAAATTCTGTTCTTCCTTCTCATTTCTTCTGATCATTGTTTTTTTTTTATACACTGATACATGTGTACACGCACACACACGCACACAGGCATGCATGCAGTCGCATGTGCACACCCTCTTAAGATTCCCTTTTAAGTTTCAGCAGCCCCTGTTTTCCATTCCCAGTAGGCTTCAACAGGCTTCATTATACGGCATTATTGATGGCAAGTTTGCTCATCTACGCCATGCCATTAAACAGTCGTCTTTTTTTCTAACACAATGTATTAACGGCTTAATGTCTCCCCATAAATTACCTGACAAAGACTTTGACACAAATAACCATGCGACAGAGTTGTGAAGGAAAAGACATTTTCAAGTATAGATGGATCCATCAGTTGTAAAGTAATAGGCTGAAAAGTCATTAACACAACATTAATTCCTTTATTAGGTATACTGGAAACAAGTAGCTTTCCCCAAAGATTTTGAATCTGAGCCAATCCACGGCAGCACGAAACAGAGAAAATCAGTTTACTCTCAGGTGAAATGCTTGTCGGAGGCTTACCTTTCTCTCTCACTTGACTTTATTTGTTCTTTGTATGCATGCACTTTTCTTTTTCTTTGATTTCATTGCAGGTTTTCCTACACTCCCTGTCAGGATTATTTTGTGCTGTGAGTGTGTGCCCGTGTAATTAGCTGTTTGAATGAAGGGTACGGTACTGAGATCAACTTCAGCTGTCCGTACACTGCAATAGCTCTGACAGATGGAAGAAAAGATATTGTGCGCGGGTGAATCTCCCACCATACCTTAGCTTTTTTGTGGTCTTTTTTTCTGAAAATCAGTGTTATTTTAAGATCTGTCATAAAAGTAAAATTGGAATAAACCCTCACAAGTTTGAGTTGTGTGTCCTTCAGGTATATCACTTGTCACTTTCTCTGACAACTGCCAAATCCATATTAATTTGAAAATCTATTGCATCTGCCCATTTTTGATTGATGCTCATTCATAATTTAGAATTCATTTATCCATATCTATATTCAATTCAGTCAGCTTGATGTCCTCTGCAACTTCCCAGGTGTGAGACCTTGATCATAGGGTAAACTTTACCCGGGGGTGGTTTTGACAGATGAGGCGCGCGCGTGTATGTGTGAGCAAATGGATATTTCAATGGAATGCTCCCACAGCACACCTGGAATTTATTAATAGTGTCACATATCCAACATCTGATTTTATGGAGCTTTGTGACTGATTCAGCTCCAAAATATTCCAACTACTTCTTTTAGATATGTTAAATCTAACCAACTGACAACTTTTGCTATCATTTAAGCATTTTTTATGCGAATAGATGCACTCATTGTCCCCTCAAATGGTTCGTGTCTCTTTACACAAGCAGAGACACTCACTGTGTAAACATCCGACTTGTTGTCTTGTATTGCTCAGAGCACAGTTGTGTCCAAACATGCTCGACGAGCTGTGGATGCATGACTGTCAGTCTGCAGGGTCAGTCGTCATTGTTGCCAAGGCAGGGCTGAGCTGCAGACGGCCTCGCCATTTGCTTGATGGCAAAGACAAAACATAGAGAGAGGATAGAAGCCAGCGATTGGCCTACATGTTGCTCTTGATTTGTCTTTATTATTTCTGGCTTATTTGATCTGATGAAGTGTTTGATTTAACAAGAGGCCACGGTTTGGTTCATTTCTTTCTAGACTTTTGCTTTAAAGTGAAATGACATGATGTGTGTGTACGTCCGTGTGTTACAGCATGCCTAGATGAATTGTCAGATTGTGCCCCTTGCTTTTCAGATAGCGTCGCCTGGCCACAGCAGTGCCATGGGGTGTTGCTATACTCCAGTTGGCATAGGTATGTACCGTGGCAGACGCTGGACACCAGTTGTCCCTGTGTTGAGTTTTGACACACTCCCTGGCTCTCGCAACATTGAGAATGTTTATACGCCATCTGTGCTTAGTGCCATCTCCTCCCCAGTCTGGATCCCTCGACATATCCACTCCTCCAATCCTCTTTATTGATTTCGAGCATCCTTCAATTTTCCTCACACCATTTCCTTCACTTTGTGTTTTTTACTCGACTTCATGCTCTAGTTAGTTTTTTTTTTTTGCCTTTTTTACCTCAACACTCAAATACAAACTCTTGTCTGACAACTCTCAGTAACTCTTGCCCCTCCCTAAGTAGTCCAAAAACCTCATTGACAAATTCTATGAATTTAGCAAAGAATTCAGAAGAATTGCAAACGTGGTGCGTGTTTTGAGTTCTTCTATACTTGTATGTATGACACCACTCATTGTGTCTGTGCAAACTGGCCATTTTAATGCATACCTTGCCTGATGCTTGCATGCGTGCACACACACACACACACACACACACACACACACACACACACACACTAATGAACAAACATTCCAAGAAGCTCACTGGAGCAGCTTTGAAGAAAGGAAGCCATTAGTGGTCACACAACCACCATGAGACACCTAAATGAGATTCCTTCTGAAATCTAGATAACCATTTACAGTAACCTAATCTTTAAAGTGTGTGTGGGTGTGTGTGTAGAATGACCAAAGAGATTAGCACAGTGGATTGTAAAGGCTTTGATGTAGACACTGGAGTTTGGTGATGGGTTTCTCTCTAGTGTGCAGACGTGTGTGGGTGTGTGTGTGTGTAGGTGTGTGTGTATACTCACCTAAATGCATTTTGTTGTGGCTTTGAGGGTACTTGCCATTCCCTCCTTGTACTAAGTGAGATTGTTGATCCATGGTAACTGTGACTCGGTAAACAAAGCACTCAGTGGAAAGTGATTCAATTAATATTAATCAGAAATGTCAAGACCTTGTTTTTCTTATCAGGTTAGCCTTCATTATTATTTCACCTGCCTCAGTCAAAGGTAATGCTCTCTCTCTCTTATTGTCTTTCCATGGTTGATCTACCTTTGCATACCCAGAGATTCTGATTATTATTCTACAAAGCGCTGACCATGATTTTACACCTGTTACTACTTTCATCGTTTTTACACCTTTGCTGCATATTGGAGCGTTTTTCTTTGCTAGTGTTGCAATAATAACAGTCAGACTTCAAATTCCAAACATCGATACTATTGACCTGTCAGCTTATTCATTTTTTCTGCTCACTTATACTGTATGGAATAGAAAATTATACTGCCCAGTCCATGCAAAGCATTAGAATATCAGCTGAGAGGTAGGAAAAACAACAACTGGATCAGTAAAGTATTGGGCTATTGTAGCTTCTGTGTGTCCTGGCATAGATAATATACATCTTACATGGGCTCTTTATTTTGTTTTTTACCTTTAATGTATAGCAATTTGTATGTTCACCTCATTTGGTAGATCAAATTTGACTGGTGTGATTTACCATTTCTGCAGCTGTGGCTTGTGAGAGAAGTCGCCGATTCAGAAAGACACAAAAAAAGACATTGCAGTGTTGAGCCAAAAGCTACCAGCTAATATGGAGTAGCCTCTCAGAGAAAGACATCAATATAAAAAATAACCTTGTGTTTGGTTTAAGTGCATACGCAGCTGAGCAGTTCAAATATGATACATTTCTGGAGACTCACAGAAATTTTGCCATGGCTCACATGATCTGTACAGCTTTATAAAGGTAGACTACAAGGACACCGTCTAAACAACAAAGATAAGACGCTCATCCATCCCATTTGTGATGCACGGACATTTCAGTATGTCCAATGTTGCTGTGGTTAAAATCCTGCCATGTAGACAGAGTGTACCTTCATGCAATGCTACACCAATTGCAATATTATAAAATACAAAACTTTGCAATATGATCCCACACAGGGAGGGTCAGGTTCTGAAACCTGAAAGGCCCTGTGTCTGCTTTTAAGGCATCAGGGTTCAATCAAAGTGTCTCATACTGAGACCGATGCATCACTCCAGTTGAAATTTGATGAGTCTTGTTGTCGCGGTTTAGTATTATCGCTATCATAAACACTTCTGCAAAATGCAGTACAACATGTTGTACAATCAGATTGGTAATGTTGGCACATTACTCCGTTGAAGTGAATTATATAAACATACCTGCAGCAGTATGATGCCACAAAGGATAATTGCACTTTCATTAGTGGAAATTGAATTGCTTTCTGTATTAATGACTTTAATTTGGGCATCTGGAGCCACAGTCACAGCTTCAATTCGCACAGGTGGCAATCGTAGTCCATGGGTAAGTGGTTGTTTGCTGAAAATATTGACCTCACTATATCTCTGCCACCTTGTTAATGCAGTACTACAAGAGAATGAGAGACACGGGCGTACCTGTCTGCTGTCAACCTGTGTTAAATTTGAACAAATTGCCCTATATGGACTGTTTCAAATGGAGAGCGATGAGTGGTTTGAGTCATAGCTTGTGGACTGTGTCACACTCCTGCAGCACAGAAAACGGAGTGGTACTGTGTTTTCCAAAGAAGTGCATATGGAGGGAGATTCACTTTGTCTGCCAGCAGCTGTGGCTCTATTAAGGCCTTGGCTGAATGGATTCATGGCCATCTGCTCTGGACCAAGACACACGAAGTAGAAGTCTACAGCAGCAATATCTGCAGTGTCTGTGAGGAACTTGCTCTACATCCTCCACACGCCTACAATGAAACACCCTGAACTCTCAACTCCAAGCCCATAATGTGGTTTTGTGCACTTCTGATCATGTGACCTTGTCTTTCTCAAACACAAAGGTGGACTTTTGCCTTTAAACAGAACTACACTCACAGCTGTGGCGCTATCGTCAGCTGTTGCTATTTTTCTAAATCGATAAGAAGGGGGCGTTTATGTATCATATGGCAACTTTGAAGGTATTTACACTTTAACACTTTGCCTCTTGGCCTGATCGGATAACTGAGTGACCATGAACACACATTCCATTTACCTCTGCCTCTGTGTCCCTCCATGAGAAGAATATAAATCTGATTCAATTTTCTCACGCATTATACTAATAATTATTTTCTTTCAGAAGAGCATATAGTTGTCAGTCCAGCTGTGCCCAGGCATGGAGGAGGATATTACTGTATGTCCAGCAACCAGACGCACGCCTAGCAACCGGCATGGCTAAGTTTACTCTTCTCACTCACTCACTCACCCCATCCATTCCATCCATCCATTTCTCTCCCTCTCTCTCTCTCAGTCGCAGCCCAGTGCATACAAACCTCCATCTGCGTCAACAGAGCGCCCCCCCGCCCATGCCAGTGTACATATGTAGGCTGGTCTATCCCAGTAATTTGTTGAGCGCTTTATGAAACACACCACATTCGATCTCGTCCATTCTTGCTTTCATTACCGTTCACATTTCTGTTGTTGAGCTATGATTTTTGATTCTTTTCCTTTGACACAGCTGCCAGTTGTGTGTGTAGGCGAGCTCAGTCAGTCTCTGTGCCGTATCTCCACAAACGGTTTTGTTTCTGTACATGCAGTAGCATACAAAGATCTAAGAGCATAAATTCTGATTATTATAAATTGTCAAAAAAACAACAACAACAAGAAATAGATTTGAGTGTAAAGACTGAAATTGTATTTAATTGTTTTCTATTCATTGTTTTTATACAGTCTTTTATGCAGCTTTTCTCCTACATCCATCAGTACATATCATGAGCTAGCACGCTATGAGGGCTGCAGCAGCAGTATGTGGGTGGTTTGTTTTGTTTTTTGTGCCTACAAGGATTTTGAGTGAGCTCTGGATTATATTTCCAATCCTGCTGCATTGAGCGGATGAGTTTGTGTTTATGACAGTTCCTTTGTGAAAAGTCTTGAGAGCACAGTAGCAGGCAGAGTACAAATACTTTGTGCGCAGCTTTCCAGGGAAACTAGTTCATCATCACCTTGTCATCTTTTGGGTAAGCACCGTCACGCATTTTGTTCTAAATGCATTTGAAATGTGATGTTAAATCTTGTTCATTGAGCTTTTAGCTGTGAGCACTGCAGTAAGTTGCACAAATTCATAATGTAATGCGAGCACCGAGACGGAAACGTAAATCATAACGTGTGGCTATGAACTGACAAGAAAGAGCTGAGAAACTGCAAATTTTCATGTATCGATTTTGGCTTCTAATTTTTAAAGTGTAGTGAATGAAAGGCACATAGCGTTATACCCTTATTTATTTTACATTATTTCAAAATAGAAAATGCATCCTTGCTTAGATTGAATCAGGGACTTCTCTACATACTGTATAACAGCAGACCAATGTGTTCCCCATATAAAGGCGAACCTGGCGTGTGTTCTTGGATGTGGTTACATCAAGTTATGGGCACAGCTTGACAACACTATTGTGCTTGCGTGTGTTTTAGGTACGGCACATTTGAGCGTGTTGTTTCAGGTTCACCGATTTTCTGTTTTTTGGACCTTCTGGGTCTGTGACTCCCATGGCACTGTACCAACCTGTCAGCTACATGTCCCTCCTCCCTCTTCCTCTCTGTCTCCTTGTCTCTCGCTCACTCTTCCTTTCTCTCACTGAGCGCTGATGAATGGTCCCCCTGTGACAACAGTCACTCCTCACTCTTACTGGGAATTTGAAAGGAACTTTATTTTTGCGAAGAGGCCACCACTCACAGGCGAGCTCTTCAGATGGTGGATGTTGGCGCTTTCTATTACAAAAAGTGCAGTAAGATTGCCGTCCTAAATTTCTCTCCCCTCTCAATAGTTGCGCCTTGACTTGTGTGGTACAGGTTGATGTACCAAGCGGCTTTTCAAAGGATTCATTGTCACTGGTGTGAAGAGCAGCTTTTGTTGACTCCGACACACACAAACAACACACAAACAACAACTCAATGAAATGCTCATGCACACATTGTATCATTTCGGTAGCAGTTATGATGCATTTTGGTCGTTTCATATGATAGTACTTCAGAATTGGGTGTGTGTGCGTGTATTCTACAGGTTTCCTGCATTTGGCTGTTGCTATATTGCTTTCTCTACTTGGATAAACATCCACCAATTAAATACTGTACAACCACACAGTATGTAGTTGGTGGGAGAAACATGCATAAAAACTAAACTTAACGTAAAAAGTCAACACACATTTATTGTTACATGCGAAAGGACCACACATGTACACACTTATACTTTTAATGAAACACTTCGTTCAACCTGTGATTACCGTGTGGCACTGTGTACAGCACTCTATCATCAAGAACAGCCGTTTCATTTTCTGTTATTGTCGCTGTTATACTGTATGTATAAATGCAGTGCAAGGCTGTGGTATAATTATGATTTATGTCAACAGTGAGGCTCCACATTTGATTGCTTGTTCACTGAAGTGCTGGTACCTAAATGCTCCCTTGTCTGAATAAATAAATATCAGACCTCTCTCTCTCTTGCTCTGTGTGTGTATCTCTTTGTGTTTGATTCTTAGTTGTCCGTGGCTACCTCAGTCCCTCATTTATCCCAGTCACTTGTACCACCTGCGTGCAAAACGTGTATCTCTGCTCTCATCTTGCTTCAATTTTGCGGATTGAGAAATGAAAAAATTTTTTGGATGTCATTACTACATCATAAAAGTGTTTCCTGTTCGTTCCAAATCATCTTTTTTCTCTCCGTATCTCTCAGTGCTGCGTGAAGGGTTGGTGCTTCATGTCTGAGGAGATTGCCAGGCAATGTTACATATTTCAGCATCAAACTAAATCTTCATTGCCTCTGCCTTGATGACTAATCACAGAGTGGGAGTTGTGACAGCAGTACAAATTGAGAGTCAGAAGCTGCACTGCATTTATCCTGTGTCAGACAGGATGTCGGAGCCTGTCAGCTTACCAAATGAAGTAATTTGATTTCATGACGAGAGCCCATTACTTTTCAGCATTACGGCCTCGAAAATACCTTAATTTATTAGTGTAGCCACTGTGCGACTGAACAGGGGCCAGTCTGACTTTTGGTAACTTCACTGTCCAATATATTACCTAGTTGAGCGTTTGATTGAGACTGAGAGGAGACCCAGATTAATGATGTCATTTGTAAGCGCCAGACAAGACCAACAAGTCCCCAAAAACTACATTTCAAATATGAATTTGACCGAGCTTGCTTGTTTAAGTGTGTATTTACGTTCACTTTGTGCCATTGATGGCCATTTTACAGAGCTAATCATTCACAGAAAGCGTTGGAGATGACACCACTGGCTCCGAGAGCGTTGATTTGTCCATTGTGAAACCATCTGTCCTATTTTCTTCCGATAGGTGCTCTTTTAATGCGGGTCTGTTCACACTGGAAACGTGTCCTTTGATTTGGCACTAAAATAAAGTTAATATAGAGGCCATTTCTTTGAAGTCAAAGTGAGCGTTGGCTTGCAGAGTGGTGCTACAGAGTCTGCGAGTGATGATTCAAGGGGATGTAGGTGTGTGGTGTCCCTGAATTGTCAGTCAGCTTTATTTTAGTGGCTGTGTGTATTTATCACCACCCTTAAGTGCTTTCCCAGAGTGTCTTAAGAGCCATAACTCTGACTAATGGAAAACAAAGACTAGGCCAAAACAGGCAGGATACCACATCTCTCCTTCTGGCTCGCATCTGCTTTCACGGGCCTGGACTTGTAGATGGTTATGTAGAGCCAGGCATGCCAAAGTCTTTATTTAATGGTATACAGTATATTTGTATGCAAACATTGATTAAATGTTCATACTTTATGCATAAATTTAGGTCAGTAGACGCTGTGGTGTTACATCATGTCTACAAACATGTTGCAGTAGATGCCTCTGGTAAAACAGAACTTATGGGAAGGAGGAATAGTGGAAAGAGACAAAATAATGAGGATGCAGGATTAATAGTAAACAAGACCACAGGTGTATGCTAACTCTTTACTGCAAAACAAATATTTGACGTGTAAGAGCAGGCTTCAAAGGACGGAATATACAAAGACGCAGAATAAAGAAAGCAAAGAAACTATATCAACTATAGGGATTGGTCATAATGAGTCACAAATCACGTGTGCATGTTGGAATGACTAGTTTATCTGCAGAACAGCTTTGACTGTCAATAGCTGTCAGGTGAGACCGGTGACAAATGAGTTATATGGGGCTCAACAGGTAAACACATCAATCCACCTACACTAATGGCAGTGTAAATTTAACTAGTGTTGGCTGAAGGTTTTAGATGTCGATAAATGTCAGCATATTATTACATCGCATCATATAGTGAAAGGCCTTTATGGACTTCCTATCACGTTACCATGAGGTGATGACAACAGAAAAGCACAGCAATAGAGAAAGCATCGACAGTGCACTAATTCAGGGCAGCTTTTTAAAAAAAAAATGTAATTTTCTAGATTTCATACATCGTTTCCGACCGTCAATGCCAAGTTTTGGTCTAACATTTCTCTTGATGTGAATGGATGAGAATGAAGCTGCCGGTTTGTTAGCGCCACCACTCACAGCTAACAACACACTCACGCTCACACACACTCACATCGGAATCTCTTCTGTTGAGCTCAAAGAAAGAAATCTTCTTGAAGAGCGTGACAATTTTCAAAAGAATGCACCCTGAGAATGAAGCCTTCACACACAGCCCATGCATAAAGTATACAGAGGATTTCATCACCCTGACTCAAACAACTTCTCAAAGGGGAATTGAGTTCGACCCATTTGAGAGTTTTTTCATTGAGTATTTTTGTCCCAGCAAAGAGCAGATTATGACAGAATTTACAAGCTTTATTCCCCAGGAACGAGCTGATAAAATTTTGACGTTGATCAGGATGGACCGATGGATCCAGGAATCATTTTTAAATAGTTTTTGATAGCATTGTTATTATTATTCAGTGCAACATGGTGGCACCTTTGTTAGCTCTGAAAGCCTGCACTTGCCCCATGGCAGAGTGCTCCGATTTCATCCTCGTAGGGTGTATGTTTTCTAATGACCAAGTGTGAAGTTGGTGACTGCCCATCTTTTCAGATGGCCAGGCAGTCCTTAAGATACTTTTTGGCTCTGGGCTAGACTATTAAGTACCTGTTGCTTCTAATCTTCATCTGCATCACTTTAGAAGAACTGGATGAGCTTGCTGTGAAATGCATCGCTGCCTTCCTCAGGGGGTGAAATCCCCAGGGGCTTTAACATATTTGCAAGGAGAATTGCTTGATTGTTGGTTTGTTTGTTTGTTTTTCTTTTGTCAATTTGATTAAGTTTGATCTGGGCTGTACCAGCGGTACTGAATTGGATTATTCAGGGAAACAACAGAGCAACAATTTCCTGGCCTTATTTTGTTTTTCTATGTGAAGTATTATGGTTATGGCATATATTGCATGGATTGTTTAGAATTACATTACTTCTAGAGGGCATAGATTTTGTCAAATATAGAAAACAGTGGTTATTTGGTTTTTCATGCGCTACATGAAGTAATTGTGTTTTTTTTTTAATGGCCATCTCTCACACTGATACATTTTCCAAAAATCTTCCAGGCGAAACAAAATGGCTCAGACATCCAGAGATGTAGCGCTGTCCCTGGATATCTTCAGGGTGACTCATCGTGTTGTTTTGGATCCTTGGAGCACAGGGTTCAGTTACTGATAGAGATATTCTTGTTTCACATTCAGAGCAAACGATGTAGCAAGTCCAAACTGACATTTAAATCCTGGAGTGATTGGCTAAGGCAAAAAGAAATCCAGAAATACCCTCGCTGCATTTTGAGCAGTTAGAAAATGAGGCTAAAAGATACTGCCGTTTTAATGCTGTACATTCCTTTGCTTGTGAGGATGGAGGGCAACGAGGCTTAGACTCCTTCCTGGCCCTCGGGGCTTGAAGTGAACTTTCTCCACCCGTTTGTTGGCTGTTTTCTCCTCTGACCTTTTCCTTAGATTGCCCTTCCTCTTTCTTTTCTTTTACATGTACACAAAGACATGTATTTGATGATGAAGCACACACAGGCAAAACCACACACACACACATACACACTGTCTCCTGTCTAGATTGGTGTGAAGGTCAAAACAGCCACTAGTGGTAGATGAGCAAAATCAGTGTCCCTCTCCTCTTCCAATCAACCCTCTCTCACTGCTGTGGGAAGCCTTTAATTACAGTCCCCACTTTAACAATGTGAGCTTGTTAATGATGTTCCACGTTCTGTACTCACTTGTGCGCCCTCTAATTACGTCCCCACTCCTCAATAACACGCTTGTCAGCAGAGCAAGTGCCAGAGGTCCCACACCCCTCCATCTGCATCACGAGAGGGACGCCCCTGTCTGACTGTGGCCTTGGCAGTGGATAAAGGACATAAAAAAAGAGGCTGCACACATCCGGCAGACTGCCTTCATCCCCTACAACTCATCATACCAAACTGACCCCGAAAATTTAGCCCTTCTTCTCCTCTTTCTGATTGCCTTTCTCCTCCATGATCAGGAAGACACATGAGTGCTGCCCTAACGTCCGTTGGCTGAATGGGGTTAGAGTCCAGCACTCCCGAGAAGCTTTATCGGAGTGACTTTGAGATAAATACGGCCCTCTGCCCCCCAAACACCTCATCAATACAGCTTTATCTCTCTCTCCGCTTACTTCTCCACGTCTTCTCCTTCCCAGCCTCGTTTACTTGCTGCTGCACTGCTCGTACCTCCTTCCCTCTCTCCATTCTCCTCTATGGGTATCTGTGTTGTGACAGGCGGTGCAGTCTCCTGAGACGTCTGGCAGATCGGTGCTTGACCCTAGTCAACCCCCGGCCACTGTACCGCACGCTGTTCATCCATCTTCTGTGTGACGTGGCTTCTTGTTCAATTAGGGACCGCTGATTTTGAAATCAAACGGGATAACAGCACCTTACAGAGTGACAGGGAGCACTGAAAGAGATGTGGAGGTGAAAAGACAATCTGATGTCATCACACACAGACACTCAGACACACATACAATAATAATCGTTTTAAAAAGTCTGGTTGCTTTTCACCAGCAGAGCAGTTAATGTTTCATAGCAATTTAAAACGACCTGCCAACTACAATCAATTTGACATATTGACATTAATTATTACCGTGATGAAGTCTCCGGTTCATTCCCCCTGCATCGCAACCCAGGGCAACACATCACGCACAAGGTAGCATAGTAACGTCAGAGAAAACAGAACGTTCTGACAGGACTATTTTTGGATGTTTTGAAGGTGCGGATGGAGCAGAGTGAATTTGTTGTGTTAACGTCAATGGACCAGCAGAGTTTCACTCGGTATAAAATTGGATGTGTGATGATTTTCTACAAACCTGTAGTGGCGTTACATGATGATCCTTTGACAACTAAATTACACATCTCAACTCTTTGCCTTTCAGAGTGAAATCATAATTTAGGAAAACATTTTCTTAGTTTAATTATATTTTTGCAATCCTTTGTTCTACAAAATTATTAAAATTTACTTCTTATGAAGTTATTGCTTTATTTTTTAATTAAGGACATTATTGTGAGACATCTTTTGACATGTATGTGACAAAATTCATATTCTGCATGCATTGAATTTCACAAATATGTACCCTGCAGTTGGCATTTGAAATTAATCATACAAAAACTTTTAAAGATTCAGTGTGTGACTTTTACAAAAGTATGTGGTGCCGTAAATATATACAGAAAATGTTTCACTCTATAAATAATGTCCCTGATGTGAGCAGTTATGAATATATATTAAAATATTCCAGCTGGAGTGCTTCTTGTTGCTTTCTGCATACATTTACGGTACTTGCATTATCATGCATTTTTCCTAAATAATAAATATCCGCATAATGAATCTGGATACAAAGTGCATTATTGGTGTAAACAGCACTATCCTCGGTGTGCGCTGACCTCAAATATACACTGTGTAATTCCATCAGAAATGGATCTGACGAGCTGGGGAGAGGCCAGCTGCTATAACTCTGTCTGAGTGCTCATAATGAGGAAGGGCCATGTGGTCAAGCACTGATACTCTGCTGTCACAGTACAGGTAGAGGTTTGTGGGGAAGCAACATTTTTATCTAGAAAAACTGGCAGATATACAGTAAACGTCAAAGTGGGCATAATGAACATTAGAAGACAATCGTGACAGGGAAGAGCCAGGCAAGACAAAGGAGAAGAACTTAATTGTTTTTTTTCCTCTGTATAATGAAGGATTGTTGACGCACAGCAAACTGAATAAAGAACGTTAGATTACACTGGTTGGCCTTTCATGCAAGACTTGGCTGTATGAGTAGGAAAAGTGGACACCATCAGAAAGCTCAAATCTTAACAACATCAAGGCAACACAGCATGTCGATAATCAACACAACAGCTGCTGCGTGGTGCCATGTTGTAACTCTGAGGTGTTGACATTGTGAAAGGACATACAGCAGGCCGTGACAACCTAGTACGGCGACTCCAGCACAGCATGTGATCGCATGATATTATAGAAAGTCATCACGTAAACAAGCACTTCAGCCACCAGTTCATCACATTCCTTCTGTACACAATTTACAATCGCATTCATTAGAGAATCACGTTTCCTTGTTAAGGCCATAATTATTCTCATTGTGAATGAAAGCAGTGATTGCTGACCACACAAACCAATAGTAGTAGTAGTAGTTCACTCTCGACGACAATGTGAAACTAAACTCAAAGCGTGCATGACTTGTCTTCCTGCAGCTGATTAGAGGTCGATCCGATTCCTGAACTGCATTGTGCATTGTTGCGTTCTGCTACTCAAAACATGATGTTGTATGCAAGTACTGACGAGCATTGTGGGATACGATGGGATAATAATATACCCTGACCACAACTAAGGTCATAAGATGTGTTTGCGTATGTGTTGGGTGGGGGAGTTAATAATAACATTTTATGGATCTCCCCTCCTCTCTGCAAAGCACAGTGTGGCTATTATACGGTATCCCCTCATAGTAAATCATCTAAATGCACAATGTGTTATGGAGCTTTTAAGCTGCATTATTAAACTCACTGTTTGTGAAGGCCGCTGTTAACGTAAGCAGTGTCTCCGTTGTGTGTTATTCCTTGACAAACCTTCCATGTTTAGGGAGCCAGGTTTGACACTATTAGAACAGGTTACAACACGCTTTAAAACAGCTTTGCTGCTTGTTATTTTACAAGCCAGGCACCCACAGAAGCAGAGCACCTTTACACGGTATAAGCCACTTTATTCTCTGAGTGGGAGTCGTGGTGCTGTGTTGATTAAGACTGGCTGCCACAGCTGTGTCCTTGTGTCAGCATCATTGGTGTCTGCCGATACCATTTGCTTGGCTTTCGCATGGTTTTTCCCGAGCCCAGGCGTCTCCATTAGATACTGCTTGTGCATGCACAGCTTTATTATTCTGATTTAATACAACAGCATCCTCAACATCCCATTTGCTTCCTCTCCTTTCACTTTATTTATACCGCTCTGCCTGCCGTCCAATCCCCCCCACCCCCTCCTTTTTTTTCTTTCTTTCATTCTCCGTGCAGACTTTCACCTGCAGCACAAAGATATTAAATCAGATTTACTGTCCAGCAATCAGCAATAGAACAGTATCTGACCCACGGAGATGCTGCCAAATCAACTCCTGGGAGCCGTGCCTCCCCCAGGTTTACTTTTGCTCCATTCTCTCTCTGACATGCCCAAAGTGACACCGCCCCCACCCCCACTACAACTGATAGCCCTCAATTTGCACTCTGGAATTGGTTTACATTCTTTTTTCGGAATGACACCATAGCAGTATGAAATTAGGATCAGTGAGTGGGCTGCTTAAGGGCAGAGCATTGGAAAAACTCGAGCCAGGGTTGAATGTGTGTAGATAAGTTTAGGGTTTGACCATTCTCCATGATTCACCCCATCATTGAAATGTGAATTTTGAACGGATGTTTAACGGAATGGCTTTGCTGCGTGGGTGGATGCAGATGGCGAAGCACGGAGTGAGCAATTGGGGCTGGGATTGAGAAGAAATAATATGACCTCAGAAAGAATCGGCCGCCGTAAAATAGAGGCTCCTTCAGTGCCTCCAAAATAGAATTCAATTAAGAGAATCAAGTGGATAGAAAGAAAGAACTTTATCTTTGTTCTTCACTGTTAACCTTTATACCGATATGATTTAAATAGATCACAAAAGCAACAAGACAATGCCGCATAATAACTGTAACTTGTGATGTCTGAAGTGCGCTGAAATAGTGGAGAGGCTGAAAAGCTTTTATCATTTTTGAGGGGCTCCGAAGAGAACAATAAACGACAATCATTTCTCAGCTCAGCGCGAGTCTTCGCCACTTTAAGTGTACTCTGTACGTTAGTAATATAATGACTCTGTGCATGGATTGACTTCAGAAAACTACTTACTTCAACACACTGCTGCTTATAATTACATGCATCTTCAACCTCTTATATGTATTTCTTCCATGTAGGGTTGAGGCCGCACTTAACGGTTTGTTTCTTTCGTTGTTTTCACTTTCCGATTTCCTCGAACGTACCTCATGCATGCTGAGCTGGAAGATCGTGCTGGTTGGATGATAGGTGATGACATTGTCATGCCCGAAATAGTTTTGAGCGGGATCGTGATAACATTATGTGGTCGTGTCAGCCATCATCAAACCCAGCTGATAGGGAGATTCTGACACTGTAACAGGTATAATCCTTTAACCGCTACGTCTCGTATTGGCAACTGATTCTTATTCGCACAAGCACGCCGTCCACTAGCGCTTGAGCACATGCATTCCTGTTTTGTGCGTTATGTCTGTGTGTGACATGGTATAATAAATATTCAACACTTCTCCCTCCATTGTACATTTCCAAATACAAGACACACACCTGTGTGCACCTGTCCTTTAGTTTTGCTGGTTAGTATTCATGTCACTGCCAAAGAGAAACCCTGCCACCCATCAGCCATACATATGTATATACATATGTGTACCTGTATGTGTGAAGGTAGACAGATGAGCATTCAGGGACCATCTGACGGAAGGAAAGTGAGAGAGAGAGATGTTAATTCATCTTATTTCCCGCAGATCAAGCCCAGGTCCGTCACCTGAATCCGTTCTGGCCTCCTAATCCGAGGCAGCGGTAACAACGGCCATCTTTCTGGCAGACAGCAAATGGCTGAAGATTAGGGGCATTAGGGTTGAGGAACTTTTCTTAGAGTTTAACAAGCTTCACTTCAGGTTTATATCATGATTGATTCTGCAGTGAGCTTCTTTTTTTTTTTTTATCAATCCATTAGAGTGCAGGCTGCAGCATGGCAGCCGTCCAGACATGGACATTAACATCCCATCTCAGGACCAGAGACACCGGGAAGGTCAGCAGGGTGGGATGGGACTGAGGAAACATTTACTGCTGTAGTATCCATCCAGTTGTATCCATACAGCAGAAAGGCAGAATATCCAACATATTTCAGATTTGCTATTGTGTAAAGTGCGAGAGGACTGTAGTAACAAGTATTATCATTTAATCTACATATAAACAAACCCTGCTCTTCGTGTTAGAACTGCATGACAGGCTAAGTGTAGTAGCATGTTGGTATCACAACACGTGCAGACGTGAGATTTAGCACTGCAGTAATTATAGTATGACACATGACGGTTGATATTCTTATTATTTACTTAATATGGGATCCTTGCCTATACAATGAATATTAGGAATCTTACCGTGATTTGACTTTAGTCCTCACTGGACATGGAGTTTATCCAGGTGTTTCAAACAAGGCCTAAACAAAAATAACCATTCAAAAACCATTCAAACAGTCTATTGTATTTATATTAGAGTGGAAGTGGTAGAAGCCATTCACATCCAGATTGCATATTAAAGTATTTAAGCCTTGAGGACTTATATTCTATATGTTTGTCCTGGCTCAGTCCAAGTATAGAGTAATAGAGCTTATTATGTAGAGCGTGAATATTGAAATAGTTATGCATTCAGCGTAGAGCACTTTGTTAATACAGTTGTTAGATGTATGGGGGACACCCTCTTTTCCTCTCTCAGAGTTCAACCTCTGAATCATTTGCCAATGAATCTAAAAACAAAAACAACAGTCAAGGTGTGTAACGTATAAAAGTGTAGATACATTTCTGAGACATGCGCGAAGTGAATACTTTTTGCCCAGTTGTGTCAATATAACCAGCGTGTACATGATGATGTGATAATGTGTCGACTCTGCTTTGAAGCCATGAACGGCGTACTGCGAGGTGGTGTCTGTCCTGAAAGAGAAACAAACAATTATAATAATTTGTACTTTTTAAAAATTAAACTCAAGTAGTAGTACTTCATTTGTAACTCTAAAAAAATTCATATCTAATCCATAAATGAAGATGACTTTTACTAGAACATTCTCACTGAGTGTTAATTAGCTTGATAAATGTTTCATGGTTCCGCTACATTGCAGTCATGTTTTACTCATATATAATGAATGCTTTTCTGGTACATTCTGCTTAACAGTTGTTTGGACATTTGCTTCCATTTTATTCACCCAAAATGGAAGCTGTTCTTGTTATACACTAGATTGTGTGTATCGAATGAGATGAGCGTAGCTGGGGGCTAAATCCCCAAACACCTACAACTTAAAAAAGGCCTGCTGCAACTGGTTTGAAGGAAACGTCCCTGTTGATTTATAAAAGTGTCCCCTGTATTGTTGGCAGTCAGCGACTTTGTGGCTTGTTGATGTTATATTTATCTCTGAAGCATTTAGGTCACATTCTTAAAGGCAAATTTCCCCTCTTACACTGTAAATCATCACATTGTCTGGTTTATTTATTTAGGGGAGTCTTAAGTGGTGAAGCCTTCCTACCTTCCTTCAACTTTACTCATTTGTCATTGTCTGATTTCCCAATGACTTACTCTAATAACAAGCAAGAGAAATGATAGATGAGCCACTGAAGTGATTGCAGATATGGTAGAAACATTTTTTCCTTTTCTTTTCTTTGACTCTCTGGATTTTCCTGGTGGATCGTAGTTGAGTGCTGTGTGTCCTTTGTTGTTACACTCCGGTTTTCTTTATGGTTGCCTCCTTTGGCTATGAGCAGCCAATGATGGAAAGGCAATCTGTCTTTAAATCGCCTCTCACGAGGTTTCTTACATTTTGTTTCTTCCATCGTATGGGGCAGAGAGAGAGGGGATGACTTTAGAGAATTTTTCATCCAATCTATCCATCCAAAAAGGTGTTGCATTGTTTAAGCAGGTTTGCATATTTATTTTTGGCATACACAAATTGTCAGACACACACACACACACACACACACACATACAAATATGCACACAGAAAGAAAATCCATGCAGCCTCAAGAAATTAGCTTGTGGGACGTCTAAAACTGCACAGGACAATTTCTGACATATCACCCAACCACTCAATGGAAGATTGTTTTGGCAGCCGTCTTCAAACCTCACACTCAACAAGAGCCAATCAGGCTTAAATTTGGCTCTGACTCTAATTGGCCACTGCAAAAATCAGGATTAAAATCGGAGCAAAGACATACAGCGTTTGCCTGGTTTTGAAAGGCGATCAAAGGTTCACGCATCAGATAGACTAAGTGGTATGGTTTAAAGGAGTAGTGGTCCTTTAAACCATTAGAAATCTAATTTGATATGAGTAATACAGGTATACAGCTCAGGGCAACTACTTTATATTCAAAATACTATCTTGACATTTATGAGTGATTCATGATAATAAAGATAAACAAAGTACACTCACGTAAGTCTTCTGAAGATGCTTGACTAACGAAAGCCATGTCAGCCTCAGTGTCACTGGTCCTATGTCACTGAACTGGCAGCAGGTCAAGGAGTGATTTTTCCGGTGTTTGTCTCTCTAAGGTCTGGATCAACGGCTGCAGGGTAATGACAATAACTTCACTCTGTGTAATGAATGTGATGCTGACCTCTCCTCCCCTTCACTGCCTCCAGTGAGAGATCAGAGAGGCAGACAGAACCAAAGGAGTGACACTGCACTGATGGAGAATTGTGCTCCAAGTCTGTAATGAAGCAGCTCTCCTATCTCAGACAGGTATGGATGACCCTCAGCCCTCGGCCTCTTCATCACTAGCGTTTCACTACACTACACTACACTACTTGTGACACATCGGACTGTTCTTACAGGAAATTGCCCTGCTGTGTGAAGTAATGATTACATAAGCACACCAGTCATTAACATTAACATAAACATGTAGTATCTGCATGTGCACGTGAAAGCATGTTTTTAACAGAGAGCCAAGATTTTACTTAATTATATTCATTTAGTAAGGAATAAATATTAAAATATAACAAGTGTTCACCATCAGTATTTCTCAGTGGAATGAATCTGGAATCGCTTAACAGTGGTTGGAAGCAGATCAGCATGAGACCCGGCACAGCATACTTAACCGTGGTGTTTTATGTCTTCCAAGTGCGACCGAGCCAGACGGTGCTTCCTGCTTAAGAATAATCTATCCGCTTTGGCATCGGAGCCGAGAGCGAACCTACAGCTGGGAAGCAGCATGGACTATGATTCCCAATTTACAGTGTGCATTTGACAGGATCAAATGGGATTGGATGTACTGCTGCATTTGAAAATGCACTTCCCTTCCTCGTGAAATCAGGTTCCCTGCTCCCCACGGATGTCCCATTAAAGGAATCAAAATCCACTACTGTGCGTTGGACACCTTTTAAAACGTGCTTTATGGAGGCACCGCATCCATACATGTAAACTTATATGAGCCTCGACGTCTTATTTACTTGTTTTCAAAGAAAGTGCATCATACTTAATCAATTTTATTTCATAGTTACAGCGAGTGTTGACTTTGCTTCTGATGCTGAAAAGGACAGAATGTTTTCAGGAACCCCTTGTAGATTTGTTTACTCACATTCAAGTCATTTGTCTTTTTCACAATGTCTGAACGTCTGTTGTTTGTTTAGTTTAGCAGGAAAATATAGATAAGATGAAATCTCTCAGGTGACCAGGAAAGCGCATTTTCTCAAATCAAAGTATTTTCATCTTTTGTGACAGACTTTTCTCAGACAATTCTCTATTCATATATTTTGTTGTTCATCAAAGGAGTTTCCGTACAGAGAAGAAAAACAAATTGCGGGAACTTTTTGTCCTTGTTGTAATGATTTTTGTCAATCACATAAAACAAAGTTGTCCAAGTAATGCTTGAGTGATAAAATCTCAACTTTGTAGTGTGTGTAAGGAACTAGAACACGACGCTGCTGCAAAGCAACAGCGGATAAATTGGAAGTGGAGGAAGGAGGTAGAACTACAGGAACAAAGTGGAAGTAAAAAGTGGGACAGAGACAAAGAACAAGGGCGCTGATTATGACTGATAAGTCAGATCAAACACATAGATGTGATGAGATAATGAGATGTTTTCATTTGCATACTGCATAATGCCCTTTGTAGTGTCAGTTTGGTCTCTGTATTGATGGCTTACTCGGTGCGCTGCGTTTGTGTTTCCACGTACATTCTGCCGTTCCCTATGTTCAACTTTAGTTTTGGAGATTCCAAAGTGAGTCACACAGCCTAATCTTTGATGCAGTCCGTGCCTTGTTATAATGACAGGCAGTTTATTATGTGGATGTCAAACGGTACTCCGCAGACTCTTTCAGGATTGGAATGTGATCAGAACAATGAAGATTAGGACCAAGTTGTCCTTCTGTGTACAGATGAAAGTGTGACACAGAAAGTTGTTGAATTCTGAATTGAATTCTTTGAGTTTGACAATACAAAAAGCAGCAGACAAAGAAGCACACATGGAGGAGGATAGAGAGGACAAAGGGGATTTTAGTGGTGATGGAAGAGAGGACGAGAGTAGAGAGAGTGAGTGCTTAAAATCAGGAGGTCCGGGTCAATTCAAGG
>OMNV01016236.1:22385-38336 GCA_900303265.1 Brotula barbata | reverse complement strand
GAAGAGTGTCAGCAGCAGCACAGTTAGTTTTGATGAATGGAGGTCTGCTGGAGAGCAGAAAGGTAAGCTGATAAGGACAGATAAAGCACGAGGAGAAACAAACACACATGTCAATCATTTACTTCTAATGACCACCCTGGCAAATGCCTGTGTGCTGCCCACCTGCAGGCCAACAAAAGCTCCCGACACAGACTGGATGATAACACCGGCTTGTGAATCTGGCAGCATGTTCATCCCCATCCTTTATTGTCTCATCTCGTTCACCCCAATGCCTCTTATACCAGTGACATCATCTGATAGGCTTGTATCTAAGAGCATTGTACTGATTAGAGGCATTCACATTTGAATTGGATTGCAATTTGTGGCCTTTGAGACTAAAGTGTGATGGCCTGTGGTTAAGTGTTAAGTTGACACTGACTGGCATCAGGTGAAAAGATGTTTCCTCCCTCTCCGTCCCGCTTATTGTTGTGCATTGTGTTGCCTTCCATGACCACCATGGTGAGGAAGTTCAAACCTGTGTAGTGTTTGTTGTCACTGAGACGGGAAATGATCAAAGACTGGAGAAAGTCAACCGTAGATTTATAAAAAAAGTTTATTTTTCAAGTTTACCCACTGACACTATTTGATAAAAACTCCTTTCAAGGTGAGTGAACATTCTAAATAGATAAAGCTGAAAGTGCTCAGATTGACATGCCAAACACCAACTGGGAAGGAATAAAGTGCATTCAAATGAATTCTGCTACGTAGCAGCTGGTGCCTGCAGCTGATGCGCCCGTTGTTTTAGTTCCTCACTTCACACTTCTCTTGCCGTTCCTGCGCGGTGAAGTGTGAGGTGTGGAAACTGGAAGTATTGACAAGCTTGCCAACTAGAAAAGAGATTTGGCCAGACCAGGGCTGAGGAAATGATATTGTCGAGGGTTACATCAGCTCACTTACCACGCAACTCAGTGTTCTTCCCGAGGGATGTTGGATTTGCATTGCAAAGGTATCCGCCTGCTCGAGTAAAACGCAACGCTAAAGGTTTCAAAGCCAAATTCATTTTACTGTGGAGCGAAGTGAAGTTGTCCATATTTAGAAGCTCTTCTCTTCTGCGGGAGTCAACTGGCCGATGTGTTCTTGTCCTGTGCTCATTAAGTACAAATAATTAATAACTAGCTAACTCTTGGAGATGTCAGATTATACTTGGTAAAATCAGACTAGACAAAATAAAATATAGTAAATCCTTCTGTGTCAGCAGAGGCTGAACTTGGGGGAAGATTATTGTGGCCTTTCCCACTACATTGTAATGAAATATCAATAAATTAGTAACTGCAGCTAAATTCATGGTATGCACATTCTTACAGTATGTAGTGCTCATCTTGTCTTTTGTTCTCCCCCTGTCTTTGTCGCTTCCTGAATGTTGCATTCACACAGCGACAACAACCACCCACTAGCAGCAAGGTTGCTTTTTCTCTTTTCTCTCTTCGCTCTGCTGCCTCTCTTCTGCGACTCGTCTCTGTGTTTACTGGGACAATGTTGTTTTACAGGCCCAGCAGGTGCGGTCAGAGTTCTGTAGCCCAGGCCAGGAACCAGATGGTTTCATGACTCAGGTGCTCCATGCCTGGCTAACTTGCCAGCTGCAGGTGTCTGAGGTGCAGCCTGATTGATTCTGTTTCCCCTGGTATTTTGGCTGCATCTTGGGCTTTGGATGTAGCAAAAAGCCTGGGTGGGTCAGCCAGACCTGTGCTGTGGTGTGTGCACTGACATTTGCCTTGATGGAAAAAAAGAGGCCAGCGAGATTGAGAGTGAATGGGAGTGTAGATGCTGGATGAAATGTCAGATGTACTGGCAGGCTTTGTGGCTTTCTTGCTTCTGCTTCTTCTTCTGCAAACGGATGCATAGACAAATACACACTACACGTGTATGCATGCCAAGCACAGAAGCATGAACAGTAGCCTGCATGCAAAATCATTTAGGAAACTGTATAGACAGACAGAGATGAGGCATGCATAAACATTCTATATGCATGCACACGATGAAAAACATGGACATAATATGTGATGTGCACAAAGGCACAATTATGTTACCAAGGTAACATTTCAATCATTCAAGACTTGTGTCAAAACGTGTCACAAATTAGATGTACTGTAAACGGCAAATTCTCTTGATTTGCATTTTATCGGGATTAGCAAGAAGGAACGCTCTGCAGATTAAAGAGAAACAAATGATATTAAATCTTTATTGTCTCAAGTCTGTACAGCGTAATAAAAAAGTGGTTAAAGTACATCTAAATAATGAAGGATATTAAAATAAACGAGGAGAAGACAGAAAGTTGGATTAGTGACAGAATGTACTGTTTCACAAACTTCCTGTATCTCTTTTCCTTCATTTAGTGGTTGATGAATGTGTTCAAACAGAACAGCCATCATGCCCCTCTCTCTCTCTCTCTCTCTCTCACACACACACACACACACACACACACTGTCTCTCTCTCTGTCTGTTTCTGTCTCCCTCCCCTCTCAAAAAACATCCCTCATCCATCCTCTCCATCTCTATCTCTCAGACGCACCGTGGATTCTTGCTGCAGTATCGATTTCCACCAGAGGTGACACTTACTGTGTGTTCTGGCAAGTCATTGCCTTAATCACCTGACCGGTCCTTCATATTGGGATTGAATCAAGTGTCAAACACTCCAGCAGTGATCTGAGTCTCACTCGCTCCACCTTTGTGAATATGAGCTGACCAATATAGCTCCACGAGCCGTAACCACAGACACTGGCAGTAGTAATAAACATCTTCAAATTGAGTATGTGGGTAAGGGCAGCCATGTTGTGTTTCTTCATTCAGGATTAGCAGTGGCTGGCCTGACAGATGTGTCATTGAAGTTGAAAAGGCTACGTATATTTTGATACATTTTCTACTTTCCACATTCTCACATTGGGGTTATTTTATAATTCTGTCTATTTATCTAAGCATTCATAAGTCCAACGCTAAAATTGTAGCAGTTGACCTAGCAAATCTGTGTTTCTTGCACTGGAACAGTGAAATAAACCAACTTCTGGGCCATGAATGGGATTTCTATTGGCATGATCTCAGTGCTGGAGGTAAAGTGTATGGATGTTTTCTCCTGATTGAGCATTCTTTGGTTGCACTCAGAGAGCCAACATTAACCTGTAGACCTGCACTCCAAATGATTGCCAATACTGAGCTGTTTACATTTTATTTCTACACCACGCAAACAGATCTATAGGAGACTAATGCAGTTGCTCTTTCTTGTTCTCTGCACCCTGTCATTCGTCCCCTTCACTATCAGATCATTTTGCCTTTTATTTGTAACAGTCATCATTTTTAAAGATTAAGGACCCCATATAAGCAATCTGTGGCTCTCGGTCTGATGCACTACTGCGCTTTGGGGCAGCGTTTATTTTGCTATTCGCTAACAGTAATCTCGTCGCAAAGCAACGTGTAGAGTTTATTTAATCATGGGCCTGTTTTGGGCCGTAAATGAATGGTGGAGTCCACTTAGACAATGTGGGCAATGGGCGTGAAAATGACAACCGGTTCGGTTGTACAATATCAATGACACTTGCGCTGACACCTTGCACTGCTTTGCTCCGGGTGTAAGATATGGGGGAATGTGTTGCATTTCGCCATCCTCTGCTTATACCCATGGCGGCAACCTGCTGATTTCCTTCATCGCCCCAGCTTCTTTCTCTTCTGTCCCCATTAATTAAATATATCTTGGTGTTTTGTCAGTGCGTCTCTCATAAT
Organism: Brotula barbata; assembly: GCA_900303265.1. Classification (NCBI taxonomy): domain Eukaryota; kingdom Metazoa; phylum Chordata; class Actinopteri; order Ophidiiformes; family Ophidiidae; genus Brotula; species Brotula barbata. The sequence goes on along the minus strand of OMNV01016236.1, from coordinate 34,586 downwards.
TATGTTTTTTTTTTCCATATGTCACACACACACACGTCTGCTGGTTATGTTCTGTTATGGTTGGCTTCATCCCCTGATGAACCTTGAGCATGTTGCAGCTATATGACAATCTGTGCTGCGTGGTTTTACTGTAATTTCACGATAAGAGCTTTTCTGATATCCAGGCACGTGTTAAGGTTGAAGCTAATCTAAAGACAAAAGACAGTTTTGTGCTTTCCCTTGATACATTTGAGGAAGAAACAGTGCCAAGGTTTCATATCCACTGAAAAAAAACTGCTTGCTTATCCTCAGGCAAGACAATATCAGGAACATGCCAAACATCAGCAAACACACACACATACTGAGACAGACACAACCAGTGAGATGAGTTATGAAGGACACAAATCACCTCTTCCTGAACCTCCAACTGTTTGCTCCTGAGGGCTCCGATGAGAAACATTAATTGATTTCTGTGCCTTCCAGTTCCAGAATCTTTTCAGTTTGATGTCTGTGTGAAAACATCATTGTTCTGTCCCAATTGGCTCTGTATGACTTTCCCAGAGCAGAACGCTGCACGGAAAGATTACTGCGGTCCGGTCTTGAGGAAACAAAACGATTGGGTGCACATAAACAACATCTCTCCAAGCCGCACAATTATCACGCTTGGGCACGGCGGACCCACAGTGAGTGGTGCATCGCCTTCCTGTTTAGTGAGATGATCAACACAGAGAAAAATAGATATTAAAAAGAATAAATCTGTAAGCCTCTAGCAGGCAGTGTGCACAAACTGCATATAGAGCTGTAATGCAGAGGATAAGCGCTGCATTAAGGGATGATTTGGATCCTGACCCTTGATGATACAGCAAATAATTGAATGAATACACAACAAGCAGGGTTATCAACTATTTGTGTATCCAATTTCACCCTCTTACCCCCATATTTTACACACGGCACAAAGGGTCAACGCAAGTGTCATATACTTCAGGCCCAGCATCCATTGTTGTGTAGTCAGCAAATGCACTGGAGCCCATCTGTGTGCCCGTGGGTGCCAAAGACAGTGGCTGTATATGGACGGATTATTGTATTTGACTGAATTTGCTGTTATTTTGTCAAGGATCTCAGTCAGCATCCACAGACATTTACACATTCATCACAGGTAGACTGACAAGTCCAAATCAGACCCAGTGGGTGCTGCTTGTTCCTTTAAAAATTGGCAAAAGCGGTCCAACACCCATACAAGCAGGAACAGAACGTGCAGTCACACACACACAGACAGACCGCTGCACAAAATCAAGATAAGAATCTCCTTGTGTGAAATGACATTTACATAGTTTCTTCAACAGTTCAGATTATATTTCTCCTTTATTGTGAATGAAGGAATTCAGCAGCAGCAGATAAGATTTTATTGATAAAATCCTTTAATCTTTTTCTGTGTTTCATTCCGATACTCGTGTCTCGCGCGCTCTTTTCCTGATGGAGACTGTTGCCCACAATAATTGTGTCCCATCCTAACAACATTGTCATTATTACTGCTTTGGCTGAATGCATTCGCCATCCCACTGTGACTCGCTGTTACTCAATTGTATTATTTCCTCTGTAATGGACATTTAAATGGGTGTTCACATTGTTCTGAGTTCTGAGTCCCGCTGAGGCATATGTGCTGTGTGTGGTGTGTTTGCAGATATGTGCTTGGTTGGGTTTGCGCATTTGCATAAACATGCAATATTGAACACATCCATGTGGGCTCCATATAACTCTTGCTGTGCTGTCACTCGTTTGATTGAGTTTATGCACCAACAACCTTTGTGTCCCAGCTCGTCAGGAATACTTGTAATAGAAATGAATTAACATTTTGACACTGACTGGGAAAAGAGAAAGTCTCATGGGTCCAGTGAGGACCGAGCTGGGACATTATACGTAATGACCTCCACAGCTGAACCTCAGCCAAAGCTCGATCCCCGTCCAGACACAGCTTCATAGATGGCGTTTTTTATTTAAACATTGACTTAATCTGACAAATATTTGTCATAATTTAATTGTACTCATTACATTTCAGCTCTCTAAGATAGATTATGGCTGTTTTTACAAATTACTCACAGAGTAGATTTTGTATGTTTTGGATTTTATCTCAAATTAGAACGGCAAAGCTCATAAGTTTTGTTTTTATTTGTCAGCTCAGAAAACAACAGTGATATTTACAAGAACAAAACAGTTCTTCTCAACACTTCACCGCATTTCATATTTTTGCTGAATCTTTTGTACAATTTCTCTGACCCGTAAATGTCCTAATTCTTTCATCATACTTTCTCATTTTCGTAACAACAATGATATATAAAAGTCTAGGTTTTATTAGAAGGGTCAAAAGGATGCAAGGATGAGCAGTTGAGATGTTTGTCATTGATCCTGGTGACAGATGGTATTTTTGGCAGAAACAAAATCACTGCTACCCTGTAAGCCATACTGTATGATGTGTGTACATCCCCATTCCATAATTTATTGTGTATGAGGATAATCCAGGGACATTCAGGTTTGTCCCTTCCGTTCTTTCAAAAACTCCATATTTGATTGCAGATATTGGGTTGAGTCTTGTTTGTTCTATTTTTTTTTTTTGCTTATTCTGATCAATATTCAACATGGCTTTTTTTCTACGACACATTTACACAAGGGAGGCAAGAAGGGAATATTTCTGGCAGAAATGTGATCGTGATCGCTTTACCCAGTGAAGCATGAAAGCTTTCACTTCTCGGCTTTCCACACTCTGCGTTGACCTTCCTCCATCTGCTTTCGGTCGAGTATGGAAGTCTCTCAACAGTGCTGGCTTGATCTATTGATGATCGATGTTTCCGTTCAGCTCAGCTCAGCTCCTTTCTCACAGTTTCCGCTGTTGTATCTCGGCAGACGATGCGAAGCTGACCTACGTGGAGATGCAGAATATTTGTTGGAAACTTCAAATTGCGTGATGGTATCAGCCACTCAGCAGGTACCACCAATTCATAAAAACACGTTCATATCTCATATTTGGAGGTGAAATTTCAGCACAGCTTCAGATTCCATTGTTTGAAAAGAAAGTTTTCTCGTTAATTTTGTGGCTGTATGGAATTAGGACTGCGTGACTCAAAAGATGGCAAGATTTCTCAGTTGAGTCATTTCTTCAATCATGTTGTAGAGGAGAACATTTCCTGCTTTATTGTATTGCAGTCAACTGTGAATACGTCCTGACACATTTTGTGCTCTCCAACCAGCCAACATAATTTCTACAAAAACTCATTCCTAAACCATTTTATCACAAAATAACAAAAGGATGTGAACTGAGTTTCGTTTGGCCTTTGACGGCACTTCACAGGGACACCATGGCCCCGTGTTAATCAGGTATTCATATGCTTGACTTGTCCTGGTTGACCATTAAAAATCGTTATTTACCAAACCCATTGCCAGAAGGAGTCACACACAGGAAGTCACTGATTTTGCTAATGTTGAGCCAAACAAGGATGTGGCGCTTTCTGTAAAACGAATGTGTGCATTGTGAATGAATGAATGAATAAATAAATAAGTCAAAAGAAAAGGGGGGGAAAAATCATTCTAAAAAAGCAGAAAAGAACAGAATAGGTTGGCTTATTTAAGCTTTCATATATGTCTAGAAGTTATTTTCGTACTGCTTAGAGCCTCTTTATGATGTTGGAACAATATGTTTGCAGTTTAACACCTGCTCAATGTGTGTGTGCCCCACTGAGAAACGGTCACAAGGAAAGCTCATTTACTAGCTGTTAATATTTTGAATTCCCTTACTGAAATGTCTGGCAGTTTGGGCTCACAATCACATCACATCCTGTATGTTGCCAGCAAGAATGATAACTCATAAATTATCAAGTAGACACGTGTTTGGTTGAAAAGGAGAAAATGTTCCCATTCTGCTTCAGTGATCATACTTTTCAGACTTTTGTTTGATTTATGAAGCTAATCCTTTTTTGGCTTCAGGGTGGGAGATTCAATTTTATCAGTGGCCTCCGCTGACTATAAAAAAAGCGGATACATAATATGGATTTTCTGTTTTGGACTGAAATAATTTAATTCAAAGCCGGTGGGTTGTATCCCAAACCCTGCTTTTCAAAATAGCCTTCCATTATACACACAAAAAACCTGTTTACACAGCAACATATCCTGGAATTAATGTGAATCTGTTAGGAATCTGTTAGCTGAGCTCCAGTCAGTCCAGTTTGGTTCGGCAGGTTGAAAAGCCCTGCTGAACATCTCAACAACACATCTCATCAAATCTCTACACTTATCTCTTTGATTGGTAATAATTCATGCACTTCCATCCATTTCCATCTTTTCTCGTCTACCCAGAATGCCGCTTTCCTTATTTTGCTGTTTATAATTGGTCCGTCTGTGTGTCCTGGGCTTTGTAGCTGTTTCATAAATGCATCTGATTCCCCGTAGTATCTCCAGTGTTATTTGAAGACCAGAATCATGAGACATTTTTTTATTTTCTTCTAATTTCTGCTGCCTAATGAGATACACATATAGAATGTGGTTGGTGACTTTCCATCTTGATCGAAGCAATATTAATTTGACAAAATGTACAAACTATGATTTGTGATAATTGATGTTTAATTAACCTCTAGACTTGTTGAAATGAACAACTTTACCTGAAACAAGAACAAAAACGCAGACAATAAAGCCAAGACCACAATGTAATTCATTTTGTAATATAACGACTAAACTTGTCCCTAAAACTTTCATGAGTTAAAAGCCAACAAATGTAATTTAATTGATAAAGTTTGAAGTCTTTTTCCAGAAACGAGTTGTCTTAAAATGAGCATGTGAATGTTATTTTTATTTTTGAAAAATTGTTGTTACCCAAAGCAAGGTTGTTGTTTTTTTCTCTTATAATTACAAAATGGCCTGTAGTATACACAATCTGTTTTAATACAGTAAAATTGTAAATAACTCAATGTGATTTGAAGTAATTGAATATTTGTAATTTAATCATCGTTATCTCTTTGGTGTCTGCTGTTGACTCTTCAGATGCATTTTTACCGTCATTTTTCAAATAACCGTTATTGTATTGGGCTGTGAGTGAGTTAGTAAAATGCATTTCGATGAGATGTAACGACATTTTGTATGATCCTTGAATAAATGGCTGCCTTAATGTACATTGACTGAGCTACACGCCGCATCTTTAACACCGCAACATGCTGTGACATACTGGCTGCAAACCTCGTGCTGGTAGGAGACAAGCCTTCAATTATGTGGGTCTATTTTGGAAATAACTTCTCAGAAAACTGGGGCAACCATCCAGTCCAGAGGGCTGTGTGATAGAAGGATAATGGAATAATGACTGGAATAATGCTTCTTTTTCCCACTGTCCACATCGATGCATCCATCGGGCATGTGCAGGATTCTGACCTGTCTTTTGTTCTGTGTGTTGCAGCTTGTCCATGTGGGTGGCAAAGAAGATGGAGGCCAAGAGGGCTGTGTGCCTGGCTTCCAGGTGAAAAACTACCAGGTGGTGTTCAGCGGATCTTTCCAAAAGGGCCAGCCGCTCACACAACGTGAGTATCACAGAGGAACTGAGCTGCTTTCACTCATACTTGCCTCGCTTTGCTGGCTCTGGATGTTCACTCTTTTTGTCTCTGTCTCTTTCACTTTGTGTCATTCCACAACATAAATTTGCATACGGGCACACACACTCACACACAGGCACACACATACACACAGGCACCCCAGGCCTGGCTGTCTGGTTCCTGAGGATTTGAATAGCAGCCTATACAGCCAGGCTCCCTCCAGGCTACTGGGCCTCGATAGTGTGTGTATGTGTGTGTGTGTGTGTGTGTGTGTGTATGTGTATGAGCTGTTCTGCTCCCCACATTCATTACAATTCATGTAACTTCTAGTGTTGATTCTGAGCGCAGCAAAGACAAGAACAACCCAAACATCATTTATGTTTGCAGATGAATTATTCTCCTTGATCGGCTGATCTAAACTATTTTTGTGTTTATGTATGCATGCTGTACGTTGCTTGAGCTTCAGTCCCATTGCACAGGCTCCTATGGTTGAGTAGCTTTAAAGCGAGCAAGCAGACAAGTGAATTTATGTGGCACATTTCATAAATATAATACGATGCTCTAGAGAATATCTGAAAGATAAAAACTGATTCAAACACAAAAAAAGAACATAAAGTAAAATGACAATTTTGTTTTGAATGATGTCACAGCTGGGATTTGGCACCACATTTTTCACCCACTGACTTTCACCTTGTTCAGTTCAGATCTAGCAGATCTGCTCCTCATGATCTAAAAGGTCTCATATGTTCCTATTCCTTTCACAGATATGCGATATCTATTTCTATTTCTTACTCAACTACCTTTGAGTCTTTCTGCTTTTGCTCCAAAAAATACAACTGTCTTTTTTTCTTTATTTCGTCTTTATTCAATTGGAGGAGGTTTTGACTCATCCATGCACTGATGTCATCTAAACATTGACAATGTGCTTCCACTGTTGTGATTAATTGAAAGCGGAAGCATATTAAGAGGTCCAAAGACCAGCTCATCACGCTAATGGCACCGGTCGGTGCTCGTCACATATCTTTTGTATTCGGATATTTGTTTTGATCTCAGCAGATTTATAATCCAACCTTGAAGAACTGAGAGGCAATGGAGAAAAAAGTTCATATCCCATTGGTCATTGTCATGGAAACACAGGTCTGTCTCTGAGAAGATGGAGAGGTAGCAGTGTTTTCTTTTAGTTACTGTAGTGGCAAGAAGCATTCCCCACAGACCTCTGCATTGTGGAACTCTGGCCTCAGAAGTCCAATCTCAACTTCATATTGCTACCAGGACTTATTGGTCCTCTCCTCTCCTTCGGGAGCCTCTGGTAATACCTACACACCTGGCCCTACTCATCCTCCTCCACAGAGATCTGCAATAATGTCTGCTGGCTAAAAGTCTGCTCCTCTGGGGTTGTGAGTTATGGCTGCGGGCGCATGTCTCCGTGGAGATGGACATGGTGCAGTCAACAAGATTTACTACAGAGCCGGGGAAGTCTTCTGGTTAATGTGTTCAATAATTCATTCGCCTTTTCCACTAACTTGAATTTTATTTGTAAAATATGATGTAATAGCATAGAAATATGCTAATTTATATTAGAATAATTACTAATTCATTAATACAGCCCTGTCATTTATCGTGGAACTTGTTTTCATGCCGCCCTCATTATTCAGTCACTCACTTCTTAATTCTTTTCATCATCCCACTGTGTTATGTTGCCAATTTCCACTTTCATTACCTGCTAAGCTGCCATGTACTTCGTGTACTATATCTATATAGACAGAAACAGCATAGAAGTTGGCTTCTATCGCACAAGTTAAGTCTTAAGTGGCCCTTCACTGACTGACAACTTTTCCAATTGCAAATACATACTGAACTACCCAGACTGCAAAATCTGACAAACCGGAGCATTTTCTCCTTCAGTCTTTCTCCCCTATTTTTCAGCTTTATTGTGTTTGATTTGGTTGGGCAGTGAGGCATTTTGTCATCTGGGGGCTTGGTGGTGCGTGAACCTGGAGACACAGCTCAGTTCTGCTTTAGTGCTTTGCTCCGGGCCGACAGAGTGCCTCCATTACCTTGCATATGCTCCTGTCAACAGAAACACCTCATGCCATGGTGGGGTCTCACTGCTCATGCCTGATGGACAGAGGCATGACGATAACATGAACACATACAGTCACACATGTAAGGCATGCACGGAGCCATGCACGTGGCGGGACATATGTACATTTTATATTGTTGCAAGATGAGTGTGTGTGTATACATATATTGTGGATTTGATCTATGTTTCAAATATGAGGTGCACATTCTTTTTTTTATTGTAAAAAGGCATAGTGCACACTCATAAATATTACAGTTAGTGTGTCATCTTTTTATCGGCAATCCCTGGCCAGCTGTTACAGACATCCTAAAGATTACAAAGAAATTAGAATGAAACAAAGCACGACATTGCTGCAAAATTACAGTGGGTTCAGAAGTTTTTCAGCATTCAGATTTAAAAGTCAAACCTCCAACTGTGCTGACGAAACCTCAACAAAGTGCAGCAATTTCCATCTCTGCATGTCATTGACTCTCCGCTATCATCTCAGCTACGTTTTACTTGCCGTTTTAAGTTTCTAGCCCAATTTGTTGTTGCTTGTTACTACTCCGGAAATGTGCCCTCTGTACCTATGTTTTAGTCCAGAGGATCATAATCCAGATCTGGACAAAATTCTACCCATATATTATGGGGAAATATGCCCTTTTTTTCCATTTGGAATATTGGAAAACACTGGCTGTATTGAGAGAGCTTTTAAAACTTCTTGAACCCAGATCAGGACCAACATTTAACAGACCGTGTATCACGCGTACGCTAAGTATCTTCAATATTGGGTCAAAACCTTTCGAGTGATCCCGCTAACAACAAACACAACAACAAACAGGCACAGGTGCATTCATGACTTCTGTGTTAGAGGTTAAAATGGAATGAAAAGAAACTAGAGAATACCAACAGCAAACAAATAATGTAAAATGAGGTGTTTCATAATCGGACTTATCGGACAAACGTATAATAAGTGGATAATTTGTGTGTCAGTAACTTCACAAGAATGCTGGATTAATACATATACATAGGTGTGCATTATGGATTAGGTGCATATGCTTTCTCTATGCACATGATAAATTTTGCATATTAGGTCAATGCCAGTGTGTGTGGGTGTGTAAGCATGTGTGTACGTATTGTGTGTCTACATGCTGCCCACGTTTGAGGTAAGAGACTTAAATGAGGCAAAGAGGGTGAAAGGCCACTTGTTAGCATAAAAACAGTGAAATTTTCAGTATGTACAGATATCAGACGGAGGTCCGCTTCTATTTTACTTTCCCAACATCTACTGTGTTGAGTTTGAACAAATTGTGTGGCGTGTGTGAGCATGATTCATACAGAATGCCAGAGGCTGCAGCCAGGCCTAGTGACACATGCAGATTTATGTAAATTCTCTTCAGCCCTGTGCCACCTGCTGTAGACCTTCCCATGTAATTACCAGCAGTGGGGCGGTCTGTTAGCGAGAGATACCTGTTGCCGTTGACTCGGGTTCAAGGACATCCATCTCAACTAATGGGCCCCATCTGAGAAACAAACGCATACACAGATACAGACGTATCCGCTCATTCTCTCTCATATTCTACTCTTGGCGCTCTCACTGCTCTTTTTGTCGGCTCACTTTTATGTTTTCATTCTTTGGCACTCAGATTTGGCACTTGGCCTTCTGTCTTACTTGTTTGTCCTCCTTGCTCTTTTCCTTCCCATCTCACTCGAGCGGTCATTACTTACAGATGGATGACAAGTAATTACACAAGAAACTGATGCAAATGAAGATAAAAATGCATAAGCAAATTAGAAATTATATGTCCACTGAGATATGCATGACCCCAGAATGCTTATGAATGTAAATACCGAGCAACTGCTTCCATTACTAGTGTTTGGCATGTGTAAGTTAATTGGCCCTCTGGGTAAATTCAGCTCTACACACTGAGCAATTTTAATTCCCTGTAATGTCAATGACATCATCTTTTACTCAGCGAACTTTGGATTCATGAATGCTGCAGGATAACTTGTCATTTTCATTTCCACCCACGTGACGATCCACATTATACCTAAAATTACTGTAATTACAGAAATTCAAACAACTGCAAAGGGACCTGAGGACATTTTGAATTGGTCTGAAATAGGCCTCAGGATAGTCAGAGAACACCAACACCGACGGCAGTATGACGTGCCATCATTTAATCACCGAATCAGTGTAAATTCATTGGTGGTGATTATGATGCACCACATGATCGGAGCTGATTGAAGTCTGCTTGAATCCACTCGGATAGAGGACAGTGATACACAGATTTCAGAGACACAACAATAGCATAGGACCCCACCTGGATCCCGTGACACTGATTTGGAGACTGCCTAACTTGTGTCCTGGGGACAAGTCTCTGCTGCGAGATACCACAAAGACAAATACAGACCTCCAACTTCCATTCCTTTGAGCTCAATTTGAATACCTCACTTAAAAGAACGCACTGAAGTAAGGTGATTCTACAAAAACTCTGAAAATTGCATAATTTGGAGATGGAGATTAATTGTCTCAGATGTAGGAGATATTTGACCCTAAAGTGAGAATAGCAGATTCTGATCTAATTCAAGAAAGTCTCTGAGGAAAATATCTGAATGCCAATCTTAAAGTCCTAAAGTTCCATATTTCAGAAGTTTTTCAAACAAGACTACTAGTTAACTTCTTCACAGCTTTAAGAGAATGCCATTCACTTTAGGTTAAACTGGCTTGGCTTTTGGAAAGTCTCTCTAACAGTAAAACTTTTCCATCTCCCAGTGGGCTCTGCCACGTTAAAGAGAAATGCATCACTGAGATGTATTGATTGTGGGATGGAGGGAGAGCAACTTAGTTTCAGTTGTTTGCTCTCTTGGCTTAGTGCTGCCATCTCAGAGGTGGCTGTAAAATTGCTACAGTTTGTCACTAACCTGGCAACTCGTCAGAGAGAGTCCATCAGAAAAAAAAACCGTCTAATTTAAACAAACCTTTGGTAGAAAGTATTTCTGATTTCATGATTTAAAGGGAAATTATAAAGAAAATGGCTAGAGTGAGGAGACTCTTTGTTTTATGCTTCTGTGGGCTTTCCCAAAATCATGGCAACCTGGAGCTGTTTGGCGGAACAGAGTCTAGTAAAAAAGTGGCGTGAAAGGAATCCGGCGTGTGGCTTTGTTGTTTTGTTGTTGTAACACTCGCTGCCACTCCACGCTCGGCAGCGCTCTGTGGGACTCCTGGCTGGCAGAAGGCCCGAGACGTATTAACTCTATTGAGCTCCAAAGACCTTTTCTCTGGCACGATTCTTGTCTCTCAACCATGTTCCCTCCGACTTTATCATGGAAGCAATTTAGAAGCACTTGAATTCAGATATAGCCTGGTGCTTTTCAATAAATACTGTATAATAAATTGAACGGTTCTTTCATCTAGTTTATTTCTGCTCCTGGGCTCTGCTTTCTGCTGGTAGGTGTAGATGTTAAAGATCGCACAAGTCGTTAATGTAATGTGTGCACAAGTTCACACACACACATACACACCGTTTGATCTTATACCTGCTCGTTTGTGAAAAGCGGTGAACCTTGACATCCACCCATCTTGAATCAACCCGCACTCCATCATTCGGATTATGAAAGAGTTCTGTTATGATTAATTAGCCGATGCTCAGATTGATAACTGGCTCAGCTGCTTTTCATCATACCGTGTATATTCTCTGCTAATGAATACGGCCAACAGACCTCAAGTCCAAACTTTAAGAAAAGCAGTGACTTACACATTATCGCTCCACTTCCTAATTTTAGCTCTTGCCCTGAACCAACTCTACCATACGCCACCCTAAGCACCACCTGAGGCCGGTGTGCTGTCCCCAGTCTGGATGCGTGGACCGGTCTTCTCTTTCACTTCTCTCTGCATGGCAGGGTGTGTATCCGGATCATGCCACATTCATGCCTGTAATGGTAAGGCATTAATCACCGTCTCTGTAGCTGGAGTCACCAGAACCTGCAGCTTCTTTTCCGGTGTATTTTAATTTGACCATAAATCAAGGTGTGCCTTTGACAAATGACTATAATTACAGGAAAGGCCATTACTAGTAAGGGTATGCTTAAGTATGCATGTGCATGTGTGTATATAGGTATGTGAAACGGTGCTATTACATACATGTATGTGTCCTGTTGTGTATGTTTGGAGTTACTGATGAGTGAAAATACACAGGAAAAGATTTCAGGTGTGTCCCTGGTGGACTTGTCTGGCCTGCAGCTACGTTTACCATATGTAGGTTAGCTTGTGACTGGAGGAAGGATGGGAAGACAAAAGAGTGCATGGTGTTGTGGTGAGGGAGAGAAAGGGAGATAAGGGGAGGAAATGATCATCATCAATGACAAAAGAAATGAGAATTTGTAATTAAAATAACAGTCTCGAGGTTATCGATGTAATCGACGTCGGTTACTGTATGGATCTTTAATAACACAGAGTGACAGAGTGATGCTGTCTTTGCAGAATTTATAAATCCTTTCACAGTATAGACATGTAAAATAGCTGTATGGAATTGTTTAAAGATGTCTTGGATGAGCAGTGATTTTTTTTTCTATTTGAATGGAGCTACTAGAAAG
>OMNV01016236.1:0-22365 GCA_900303265.1 Brotula barbata | reverse complement strand
CCCCCCCCCCCCCCCCCCCCCCCTCCCCCGTCTCTGAAAGCAGATGATATTTAAGTCATCATGACATTCTTTCAACAATCTAGAGGAGGAACGTGGCTTAAAATCACACTCGGCAGCACCTTTTCTACCCGAAAGGTGCTATTAGAGAATGTACCCTATGAATTAATTTCCTCCATTATTGCTAAGAAAAGCCTCAGTAACCATGAAACACATCAGATCACATTTGAGAGATGGGATCTACATCTGATTAGCTGCATTTATACTTTAGTGATACTAAAATGTGCTTGCAGTAGCATTTCATTTTCAGCTTGCGAGGCGTTCAGGCAAATTTCTCACCTTTATTTCACAGTGCCTGCTCCTAGCTGTGAAGTGACATCTCAGTCCACTGGCACTGGCGCTGGCATCAGCAGCCCTGAGAGGCTTCCTGTCGAGGCTGCAATCACAGCGCATGGACGGCACAGGCACACCGGTGCCAAGACCCCATCTGCAATCATTGTGCAATTGGCAATTATTTGATGCACTCTCTGTATATATCTTTCTGTCTCTCCGTCTCAATCACTTCTCCCTTCTTCCTTACCCCCATGCTGAGAAGCCATCCTGTATTAATGTCTCTGCTCAGCCTAACCTACTTAACAGGAAAGAAATTTACATATCAGATGCAAATTGCAGTACATCTGCTCAGAGGTCGAACAAACATGAATCCCACCACTCCTGGATTGAAAAATAAATTCCACATGTTTAATTCAATACAGAGGCTGTTCACTAAGAGGGAGTTCATAAATTAATAACATGATGTCTCTAATTGCAGCTTTGAAAGAATTCAGAAAGCAAATTCTGACAAGCAGATATGAGCTGTCAAGATGAATATAACGTTTTTTTTCTGACCATGCAGGGCGTTATCTTGGTTCTGACAGCACAGTGATGCCTGAAATGATCAGACAGTGCCGTCAGTCAGAGCAGCAGCTGGGGCGAAACGACACACGCGTTGCTTCACATATGAACTTATTACAAAAAAGCGGAGGTGGAACGTATCCGTTATTCTTTGGCTGGAATTGAGTGTTAATTTTATTCTAACCCTCTTATGGAACATGTATATAATTACAGTATGTGATTATTGGATGTGGTCCAGTTGTAATCAATCAGTTCAGCAGGATTTCAGGGTGCTGTGGAGCTGCATATGTGTTTTTCCTAATTTTTCTCTGTGATATCTGGAAATGGTTTCCACCTACTGCTTCTTTGCAAATGTTGTGTGATGTATTTGTATTTGACGAAGAACCACTTTAGATGTTCCAAGGCAGATAGGCTTCAGGGCACTGGCAAAAAACAAAGGATTTCTTCCACACGAATAGAACAAATAGTCTGAAGCACAGGGCTGAGAACAGGAAGACTCACACACAAGGCTCAGTTTTAGGGAGTAAATGCTTCTATAGAATAAAGGCAGACGCTGTATGTGAAAATAGATACATTTTTTAGGTCATCCCCGGATCTAGTAGATGAAACTGTTCCCTTTAGCTGCTTTGAACTGTGATTGTCTTACGCCTGATCCTTATTTTGTTGTGAAGGACATGCCTCCCTCCGTGGAATATGTCGGAATACTGTCAGAATGTTGCTGCATATTGCGATTTAGGACTATGTGTCATACTGATCCCTGGGAGCTGCACTGTATGTATTTCTCACAATGCTGATATGATCTCATGAATATTGTTCTTGTTATTTATGGATTTGTTTATTACACCTGCATTGAAGTGGGCTGGTGTGTTTTAATCACAGTGATGGTTTTTTATCAGATTTGGATTAACCGTTGTATGGAGGTTGGGGTTAGTCAGGACCTGTGGTATTGATTGTTTTTAAATTGGCAGAAGGCATGTGTGAGCAATATCAGGGATATCAGAACAGACATGATTCAAACTTGTATTCTGCTGTCAAAGCAGCGGCACTCTGTCTGAGTGCAATTCTTTTTTCATTAGTGTGTTTTATTATGCTCGATTGATCATGGTTTGGAGCAGTGTTTCCAAAAACGGGAGCTCATGGTTCCATATCTCTATCGGTGTCCAACAATGACTCCAACTGACACCTAATACAGGAGCTCATTGCAGGGAATAGAAAATCTCTCTGAGTACGGTTTCATTTGTTGCAGGACGCTGAAATTCAAAATCATCATCAGTATTGCGCATGCATGTCCAATGATGAAGGATGCGCAGTTTATGGCAATGGGTGCTATAAATCTCTTAAAGAGTGCCAACTCCTTGAGCTGTCCAAATTGCTCTTTCGCCTGCAGCATATGTGTAGAAGTGTGTGCTTTAAGAGTTCCAAGGTCTTTTCTGGTCAAAGCAGGGGGTCGTATTTGCCAAGCCATTAACCAGCAATGTAAAAATCGCAGAAAACTTCCTGCCAGCAGTAGTAGCACCCTGTCAAACAACTCTGCTCAAAAAGACACACACTGAAATATACCGACACACAAACACGCACACATATACACGATATAAGCACTCATAAATTCACACAAAGGCTGACACGCATTCAGGCATTTGTGCAGATCGATGTGCTTTCAGGAAGGCAGTCACACCCAGGCAGAGCTCCGGAGATTCTGGCCAAGTTACTCAGCACTTTTCTTGACCACTCAAGGGGAGCCATGCTGGGCGCTGTGCCAGAAAAGCAGCACACAGTTAAGTAGAAAACTTTTGACACAAAGTAAGACTGTCACTTCCTTGACAATAGTCATCATTATCTCCTTAGCTCACGCATGCTTCATTTGAGAGTCTGTGTGAAGGTTCATTGGACGTATGGCTTTTGCTGGCAAACTTTAAAGTGCACGGTCAAGGTTTTTTAGGTTTGAAAGGATAGTAGTGCCTTCAAAGATGGTTTGGGATACCTGCACATAGATTCTTTTGTCCTGGTTTTTATGGTGATTTTCTATATTTTGTTAACTTGAGCTGGCACAGCAGGTGACAAACTTGTCAATAATCTTTCTCCAGCCACCTTTTCACTTGTGAAATGCTGAGTTGCTGTGAAATCACATGGCGAGCGGTTGTCTCGTTCTTGTCGGTAGATTAACGTTAAAGTTATCCTTATAAGAGTGAAAATGTACGAGAAATGCATGAAGCATAGATATATGTGTGGATACATTCCAAGAAAACACGAGCCACGTTTGATGGGTCTCCTGTGCATCAAACTGCCAGACAAACATATATAATGTTGGAAGTTTTCTTTTATGGGGATGTTCCACCTTCTCAGGAGTTGGTGACCTGTGTATGATCAGTTCCATGCTGATCCTTTGCACACTGACGGATACCAGACTCATTATCAAAGACATGCCACGCTGAATGTCATGAGGAGAGGAGACATCTCCCAGCTGGATGATAAACCTGACACCACAGAGCAAACACACAGAATTCAGCTATAAAAATGTGCTGACATTTAGGATTAAATGTGTTAAGGGTGTTCTTAAATTAATGTAAATATCTGTTGAACGTGAGAGAGAGAGAGTGTGTGCCCTCGCTTGCTCTCCCAGCAAAGCGTTCCAGAAACTCGAACAAATATGCAGAGAAACATCAGGCGATCAAATCATTTCATTTGTTGGAGTGGTTGGAGAAGTTTTGACAATATTCGAGGGTCTGCTCGTGGAGTGCTGAACATATGGAGTCTTCTGCCGTAGTGCCAGACACTCATCACACCATCTGACAAGCGTCAAACTTGATATTGTACAGTCTGTCACAGATACCCATCTCACACGGTCTGACATGCAACAAATGTGTAAGATTGCTGGTATAGCAGAGTTTACAGGAACCCTCATTCTGTCACTCCGTGGACTCTGTTGTCCGTTAATGTGACGCTGTAATTGACGGCCGTATAGACTCTGCTAACGATGGTCCATCTGATTTGCTAACGGATTAATTTGGTGCTGGTTTATTAAATCCTAATCCCATCTCATTTGGTTTGTTTTTGAGGTTGTTATGCAGCTTTGACTGCTTCACGTGGCTTCACACGAGTAAGATTCTGCGTCTCCGAGTTCTGCCACATTATCTTAATGTCATTGAGTAGCAGTCATGGCTGCTCTGACCCTCTTTGAAGAAAAGCCTTGCACACAAACAAACACACATGCGGAGAAGTTCCTTATGGTGCAAAAATAACACCTCAGATCTGTTGCTATGGTTAACCTTGTCAAGCAACGCCTCAGGGCATCTCAATCGCATAGATATGCAATGGTACGTTTTCATTTATATCTTCACGTACAAATAGGGCGAGGAGTGCAATGACAGGTTTTGAAATGGGAATTTAAATGAATTCGTATTTAAGAAGGTATAACCTTGAAACAGGAAACATCAAAGAGCAAAGCTTAAGGCCTAAACAGTTGCAGCTTCTGTGGAGACAGGAGCAGAGTGTTTACTGATGCTGTCTGAGTATTTGTTATGTAGTAGTGATAAGTGCGTGTGCAGCATTTGGTGTAAAATCATTTGTCTTTTCGCTGGCTGACTGACTGAGTTGATGATGAAACAAGTCAAGTATTTTAGGAAATTTAGGTCAGGGTAATTTGCAGGTCTTTATTTCTTATGTACGTTAAAAGCCTTGTGTTTCTATTTTGCAGATATTTTATAGTTACTCACTTAAATCAGACACCTGAATTGATCTACTTGTGTAATCAAGACATGAATGATGCCCTGGTTTCCTGTCAGAAATAGAGTTCTGCAGCACAAAAGTACAATTTCCTGATATTATCTGTCTCAGACCTCCGCGTGAAGCTCTGTTGGTAATAATGAGGTCAGGACACAGCTCTGCTTTTATGGGGTTTGTCACTGCTAGTGAGCGTCTGAGATACGACCGTGCATCCCGATGAAGGTAGCTGATTATAAACAAAAGTTAGCCGCGGCTTGTCTGTGAAAAGAAACGGTACAATTACGGCAGAGAAAAGATGCCCAGATAAAGTTGTTGGAAATCCAATAATAAAACGTTGCCTGCTTTGTTTATTTATCTCTATGTTGACAATCCTTCATTAAATAATTTTGTATGCATAGATGGATACAGGGACAGACAGTTTGGTTGATGTATTGACATTGATTCATTGACAGAAATGCTGCAACATTAGGCCTCAGCTAATGCATCTAATGTGAAAGCCTCACAGCCAAATGATAACATGTTCTTCCTCTGGCACCGAAGTGCATTTGAAGTTGTTGCTGTAGATGAGCCTGTGCTTCATAAGTCAACATCTGGCCAACGGACAGCACCTCTGCAGCACGCGGAGTAGAAAGATGGCCGCTTAACACAGAGCTTTCTTTTCACTTTACAGTTCCTCTTGGTACAGAGTGGGTGTGTATGGATTTTCCACAGTATTTGCTGATGCAAAGGTGTGGCCGCCTTGCCTGATGGGATTAGTGCATAAGTGCTCTCACACTGTTAAACAGCTGATGAGTGTTTGTGAGTTGATATGATGCTGGTGGTCCATCCAGTAAACCAATACGACCTCATGTGTCAGCTTTAAATGAGACTTCAATAGAACGCTTTAGACTGTTTTAAGATCATTATTTTGTGGAATGTGTGTGTTTGGGTGTGTGTTGCCTCGGGGTGGTGTCCTGGCCTTGCTTCTCATCCTCATTATTTCACCACCATTCCTTTCTTTTATCCACCCTCGTATTTGTCTTTATCATCTGTATGTCTCCCAAACACAAACCTTACCTGCTGACAGCAGACTAACAGTACAGAACCATACTTCTTCATCTGCATTATGATAGATGCCTCTAATATGAATAAGATATTGGCTGTCTAATGTTCTAATGACTGTTCATGACTGATCTATTTACCAATTCATCATAATCAGCACTTCTACGCTGATTCAGCACTGGAGTACGATAGCAAGTAAACGCAAAGCCAAATATATTTGACTAAGAGGATATGTTAACGGTGACATCTGTGCAAACGCACAAAGGTGTGGGTGTTTTTTCAAATTAGCTAGACATTTTCAGTTTGCTGAAATAAATTAATCACGGCGGAAAACTTAAAAAAAACCAACTACCACTGAATATCGGTCAGTGGTTGATGTTTTCACTTGACACTGATATTTCCATAGCGAAGAAAAAAAGCTGTCATTCTTTGGCAGCGTTGGTAAACTTGAGCTATTTTCATTTGACAGAGTAGTTAACTCACAAAGTAAGCCTGCGAGGACGTAAGAATAAAACACATATCCATCTGGTTTGTGACAGACTTGACGTCCCCAATAAATTTCACAGTTGAAGTAGTTAGACTGGTACCGTGCTGTATGAAATTGAAAATATTAGCATTTTTTACTGTTGTCAAAATATTGATATAAAGTGGCTCGCTGGGTTAAAGCACACACTAATAATGCAGTGGCGTGGGTTTAATTGTCATCCCCATTCTCCGTTGTGTCTTTCCTGTCTGCTGTCTCTCTACTGTAGCCAACAATGTATATTTTCGTCTGTTTCGGCACACTTGCCAGCATATTCAACACAATATAAAAGCAAGCTGGAGCAAATGTGTATCATTAGGTGAGTGTTAGAGGTAGATAGGAAGGAAATGTTTAAGTGAGCTGTAAATTATCTGCTTTCAATCTCTAGTGGACATTGCAAAAAATCAAAGATTCCCAGAACACATGTACATACGTTTACACACATTACACTAAACCCTGTGGAACTGGTAAAAGGCTTTGTGACATCAGATATACCAGTGTTTGACTTGCGTAACTCACATTTTGCTACATATTTCTGAATTCCCCTGTGATTTACACTCCCGAGTCTGACATGCAGGCTTTATAGGCACGAGCGGTTGAAGGGATCAGTTGGAGTAGGAGTAAAGACGGAGGTGCCGAAGATTAATCACCTGAAAAACTGCAGATGTAAGATTCTGCCATCAGAACACTCAAGTTGGCAAAAATCTATCAAAATGTTATAATCCCAGGTAAAAAAATAGTGAAAAAAAAAACTTTCCTTGTTACCATCAACACCTGTGCTGTGACAAAAAAGTGTGGGATAAAATACAATTGAAGGCGTAAATACATTTTCAAAAGCAGTTTCCTCTCTAATGCCAGGCGATTATTTGAGACCCTCTTTCTCTGGAGCCTTTTTCATGAGGCTGAGAATGCTACGTCTGGTTAGACACAGCAGCTATCAGCTCAAACACAGCCGTGCTGCCACCTTGGAGATTACACCTCTGATTCTCATCTCTGCCATCATGGAGACTTGACATTTACTCACAAGGCAGAAAATTGTCTTCAAAAAACACTCTCAAAGGGAAACGTTACTATGTGGCGGATGGGGGAAAAGAAATCCAATTTATTCGATGACAAGCCGACGTTAATATGAATGGATATTGTTAGAAGTCAGTACACGGTTGTTCTTTGATCAGTATTGTATGCACTGTACGTGGTGCAAGTACTCTGATTCTACCAATTAATCAATTAATTGTAATCGTGCTCCAATTAACATATCTAATAACAATTCATTGTCTAAAAGTTACGGAAGTTCTAAATAAGTTTCCATTTGTTAGCAACACAGGATATTAAATATTAAAATAAAAAAATGGTGCGTGTGTATGTTAATATATAGAACATACTCTGAAAACAATATCGCTTGTCTCTTCTGTTTGTTGTGGAAAACCCAAGTGACATTTGCAAAGTATTACAAATGATCAGCTGTGAAAAAAAAAATGAACATCTTTTGCTTTTGTCCTTTGCCTTTATTTATCTGGATTTACTGCTCAGTTCAAACTTATTTCAAGAGTGTGCTGTTTACTTTCAGTGGGAACTTTCCGTAAGAAGGACATCTTTGAGTTGGTGCTGCTTTTGGAGCCATTAAAGCTGATGGGGCAGCTGATCAAGACCAAATTAACTCTGGCCCTTGTGACCAAGTTTCTGGAACGTTTGCCATTCACTGACGCCCCAGGAGACTCTGGCCTGAAAGGAACTTGAATGTCAGACTTGAGAAAAAAGTTGAAGCCCCACTTGTCTCTCCTCTTGAGTCATCAGCGAGGGATTTTGCCGACCTTAATCCATGCTGTGTGGAGTCATTTCAACCCTGAGCCAGCACTCTAAAGACAGAAAGTGCGTCTGTGGGGGTGCTGATGGGGAGCAGGCTAAGTTGCGCTGTCATTGTTGCCTGACTTCAAAGCTGCCAGCTCACTATGCTCTCATCCGAAATCCCCCAAAACCTGACAACATTAGAATACCATCAAACACTCTCTGGCAGCCTGTGAAATGCCACTGAAACTGTTTGACGCTGCAATTTGCTGGCTCTAAAGAGCGCATCCATGTTATTGAAATAAATCTGAGGCTTGTAATGGGAATGGAAATGAACAAATCTTTTATGCTTTAGCTTAGGAGTGAAAGTTGAATATGGAGACGGGGGCTTGTTTCCCTCAAGAGACGGCTGTTGACTTTCTCTCTTTCTCTCTGTGTCCATTGCAGCCTTTCAGTTTTTCCTTTTCTTTTATTTTGGGATCTTTTACCCTGCTTGGCATCCAGTTGGCTGAAAATGATCCTATCCAGAGGGAAGATCTTAAACTGTGTGTAGTCAGAGAGATAAAAGAAGACACACCAACTGGTTGATAATGTTAAGTGCACTGAATGCGCTCTTTGATAAAAGTAGCTCTGTTGATTGTATTGTGTGAGATTTTGGACCTGGGGTGATTGGAGATGGACAGGGACGACTGGAGATGAGCTTAAAATAGACATACACACCGTTTTTAGCCAGAAATGATTTGCGTGACTCTCGGATGGAACAATTTGCAAAATAACAAATCCACGTGGTAACACTTAAGTTGTTTCAAACCTCTTTTAATGAGTGAATAACAAGTACAGCTTGAAGAGCAGTAGAATGTGTTTTAACTCCTAAGATTTGATGGTTGTTTGTTAGTAAGATTACTCAAAGTTACAGGAGGACTTGATGTCATAGGATAGGCTCCACACTAGCGTAACTCATTTGGCTGTTTTCACCCTGAACTTGTGAATCATTTTCCAACTAAATCAGCTTTTTTTTTGTCGTCTGTCATCTTTCCTATTCCTTACAAAACTGATCTCGAACAGAATTGAACATTAAAGAATGAAGTGGGCACATCTCCAAAGTCAACCCCGGGAAGTTGGAAATTTGCCTGTATGTTCTGTATCAGTCTGAGAGATGCATTGTGGATGTTCTGGTCTCCAAACTTCACTAATCAATAACACACATCATTCGATCGCGTGATACCTGTCTGTGATACCAAAGAACAATCACAGATGTGAAGAACATGTGAAGAAGATCCACAAATCCAGACTTTTTCCATTATTTTGATTTGTACAACCGATCACATCCTTGACACCTTTGCCATAGTGGGAAAAAAAATATTGGCAGCAGGATCCAAAAGTAGCATGAAAGCAGAGGTGAAGGAGAAGAGAGGGGATGAATGTCTGGGCTAAGGGTGGGGGAGGACAAAGGGATTGTGCTGCAACACCGAGGGGAGTGTGTGAGAGAGATAAAGAGAGGATGAACATGATCAAAAGGGATAAAGCCTGGTAGTCCTTGGCAGTATCTCCCTCAGTCAGACCAGACAGGTTCTCACGTTGACGCACATGCTCACAGATCACATGTCACTGAAAACTGACACTTTTCCTCTACTTCAATACTTTCTTCTCACTGTCTGATAAAACCAGCAGCTCTGCAAAATCACACTTTAACAAGTCTACAATGCTCAGCGAGTTATGAAGTTTATCATATACATATATTGTGTTTGGATGTGTTAATAAAGATCACCGACTTTACGGCACGGAGCCGTTCAGAATTATTATTTTTCTTCAAGTTTATCTTCATACTCCTCAATGGCTGTTTTTGACATTCATGTGTTCACAGTGAAGTCATAAAATCTTCCCCTTCTGTCTCTTTCTTGCAGTTGAGTTCGACGATTGTGCGGGTAACGTAGATGTGATGTTTGAGGCGTCGGACCCCAAATTCTACGTAGATGGGTACCTGAATCTGGTTCCACACGAGAACGTCCTGTTCACCGAGCCAGTCCTGTTCATCCAGGGGCTCAGTGCTTATGCAGACGACATGGCACAGGTGGACATCGCTGGCCTGCCAGCCGAGTCAGCACATCCACTCAGAGTGAGTAGAAATGATTGTTTCTCTCTGCGTTTGTGTGTGTGGCAAGATCAAGTGTATTTGAGTCAAAATTGACTCAAATTTAAGTATCACTTAGAAAAACTGGCAATTACGGTAAAAAACAATGTTACTGAATAAGGGATTTTGAGGGTCTACAAGCTGTTTAAGTAGATTTTTCCAATGAAGAAATAAGTGGGATGTTTGGCCTCTAAAGCAAACAAGGCTGGTCCTGGCACACTGGTGAATTCTCTCACATGAAAACTTGATAAATTCATCCGATGTTTCAATGCATCTGTTGTCAGTCACATTTACATGCATATGTTGATGATTCCTAATCACGTATAAATGCACAGCATGGATCACAGGATCGTAATTATCACCGTGAATTACCATAATTGCTCCGCCTCAGAGATATAATATCAGTGCCAAACAAGCACATCCACATCACATCACAATATTTTCAACCACAGGAGTATTTGCAGAATGTGGGGAAAGTGCTTAAGCAACGCAGGCATTAAGGTAACATATCACTGTCTGTGCCAGTCAAATCAACAACAGACAGGAAAATTAGACGAAGACTGCATTCCAACAGAAGTGGTGGCATGACAGCCGGGCAAAAAGATGACATATGGAAGGAGATTACAGAGAAGGTGAATGGCGTTACATCCTCCCAGTGAACCGAACAAGAAGTCGAAAGGGAAGGGTTTGATTTAAAAATGTTCACTAAAAAGGAACATGAAAGCCGCAGGCGGAGACCGGGGAACAGCTGGGGGTGTGATATGCCAAACCGACGAGCATATCTTTGCCATCCCGACAGTGTCAGTTTGGAGCAGTGCTGCAGATGGCAACAGCAGCCTGATGGCCAGAGCTGAAACCGATTCTAGGCCAAGGGAATGAATGTTTTAACGGTGAGCGATGTTAGGCTATGTAACAGGCCTTCATGATGAATTCAGATTTTCTGGTCACATCTGATCCTTTAGTCTTCGTGGTGCACGTTGATGTTTGGAAGTGGATGCCACAGATGTGCACGTTCAACGAACAGGCTCGGTTGTGATATGATCACAGCAGCGTAGCTTAGATTGAAGCTTCTCCATATATCTATCTAACCAATTTACAGACTGCTCATCGCTCCTCTGACCCCCGTCATTGTTTACCTGACCTCTATGTTTATCTTATCGGGCCGATGATGACAGTGATATGAGCCCGACAGAGAAGTGAGACGATCAAAAACAAATGAAATCTGATCTCATCCTTCTCACAACTATCACTGAGCCAGGGTGCAGATATGCATCATATCTAGAACAATATTCTGATCAGGTAAAAAAAGAAAGAAAACAAGTGTTTTGGTTGCACAGGAAAAAAAAAGTACCCCTATGTTTTCGTCCAAAGAAGGCCTTTTCGGGATAGAGAAATTCCAAATCAGGTCCTGTTCTTTATCTATAATTATTTTGAGCAGGGACTACAAAGAGAGAGGCCATTCTTAATAATTATGCACCAGTGCTTGGACTTAGGTCTTTGTGTGTGTGTGTGTGCGCGCGTAGATTCCTTTCACCTTGGGTTTACAAGAGTTTTTTTTGTATTAAAAATGTACTGTTCACTCACTTTTTACACAATAAATGCACACACAAAACCTTCCCATTATTGATTGCAAAGATTGGTTGAATCTTTCGTGCTGTTTAATCAAATGTTTGGGCTTTGTAATGCAGGATAATCAAAGGAAATATAAGTCCAAGTTCATTTCAATGGACTTGGACATGGCCCTGATGCTGTAGTGCACCAAACCGTGCACCATAGATCCCCTAAATAGGGCCTGTAGTGGCTGAACACTGGACCGATCATCATTTGCTGTAACACAGACAAACTAACATTCTGGGCATAATTCTTCACCCAACCAAGCTCACATTAATGTCTCCAACACAGAAAGACGTGGCCGAGTGGTGAACAGGCTTCATCTGACTCAGCTGTTCTTCAGTGTAAGAATAAATAACAGCTACAAAAAGTTTGATGAACACCAAAGTGCACATAAATCCCCCTCTCCTAATGCTTTTCATTATTCATGAATGAAATGTAATGGAAGGCAGAAGAGGAACCACAGCTTTTCAAAAAGCGACATACATAAATATTATATGCTTGATTTCATTGCAGGTGCTGGTTGGTATGAAGAGTTATCACAGTTTGGCCTCTAAGCTTCGTCACCTACGTGGGCTTTATTTTTCTGACAATGCGTCATTTGATTGTAAAACTCGCAGCAGTTTGTCTGTATCCATTGTATTAGACTGCTTAGAAAACTCGTAACACTTTCATATCTATGATATGGGTCCGGTCCCCCTGTGTATAGCACCAATAGACTAACCAGATTAGAAGAAGTTTCAAGTAACTGCAAGTAGAGTTGGTGATGCTCTCCCCTGTCGGATCATCTGTCTTCTCTACTGCAGCACTCAGTGTCCTGCTGGCATCATTTCTCCAGCCCCAAGCCTAATGAATGACTCCATCCCTTTCACTACAATGTGCCTCTCATTAGTTTGTTTCTCTCTCTCTTGTTTATTCGGTTAGTCGGTCCATGGGTGTTACCTTGGCAAGTCATGGAGGATATAAGTGAATTAGTCCTTGGCAAGTTGCATGCAGGGAGAGGAGCGAAAGTTGACTGATGTGTCGTTATGGTCCATTCTCTGTGTATTAGTGAATACGTGCGTGTGTGTGTGTGTGTGTGAGTACAATTTGCGGCTTTCTTTCACAAGACATTGATTTATTTTGCAGAATAATAACTAGAAAGTGTTCATTTTTGTGTTTTATTTAACCCCTCTGCACTATTTCGACAATACTTTCACCACTTTTGCCATATCCAAATTATAATAGATGAATCCGTACGGCCAAAATGTTTGTATGAGGATTTGCAACATTTTTGAGTTTCAGAGAAGGTGAAAAGATCAAATCAAATACGGAGAAAAAAAGTAAAAAAATTTTTTTTCTTTTTTGCTTCTCAACTTGAGTAAGTTATAACTGAAATTCAATTATAGACCATGTTCAGTGTTAGACTTGGTAATTGCTGTAGCATCTAATCCTATCAATACATCTATGTAGAATTTTAGTTTTTTTGTTGGTGGTGTCACTGCCTCTTCTACAGAAAGTCCTCAATCGATACATACAATCATAAATCAATATTTACATCAACTATTAAATGATTAGAAATCTGATCAGTGTCACGTAAAACGTGAATAAAAAATGATTTAATATTATCAGATTGAAATATTATTCCCATTTTCGCGTTGTTTTTTTGCTCGTTGCCTCTACTCAAATTCTTGTTGTGAAACACCATCAAGGCGTGTCAGGGGAGCGTGGAGTTGAAGATTGCTCTCCTGTGTCTCATTGTTTTAATGTGTCTGTCTAGTTCCCCTTCTGCCAACTGAACACAGGCTCATGAATTAACCAGAAAAGACTGAACAAGTGATGAAGAGGGAGAAAGAGAGAGGGATTAAGGTGTGGAAGAAGCCAGACAGAGATGAAGATATTCTACAACACATGAGGGAGGGGGCATTTCTCCTGAGTGTTGCTGTGCAACCTTGTTAATAACGGTCATTATTCCAATATTAATTACGTCCTTAATCATCGTGAGACACAGAAAATCTATCAGAAAATCTATAGTTCCTCTCTATATCTTGTAATTCTGCACTTTCACCATTTCCAGCAGGGATCAGAGGGGTAACTGTAACAAATATCCAACTTACTCAAGAGCATAAATAAAAGCTTGCCTCAATATGAGCGTAGTTCATAGTCAAAGGTGTGGATTTACATATGAACCAAATGAGGTTCTCCATTGGTCTGTGTGCTCGATGAATTCATCTGCAATGTCATCCAGATAAATATTCCTCAACACATTCTTGTTGCAGTTTAATGCAGCAAGGTGTTTGTCCTGTTACTTTGAAACGAAGTAGGCTCAAAAAGGACCTCTCTAAGGTGCAACACGTCACAGCTGCTGTCGCTGCCAATTTCACAAGTGTGGCAACATTGTTCTCAAGGGGTCCCTGTGCTCCCTTTCCAGGAATGCCACAACATCTTGGCATCCTGAGCTCTCTTCTTACAGCCGCCCTGCCTCAATTTGCAACTTTGCTTCATTGTTGCTAACAATACTGTGGTGTTGTTTGAGGTTTTTGGGATCTCTATGACAAATTACTTCATGCTAGTACTGCATAGAATGCTACACGTGTGACATGGAGCATTCTGTTAGCAGCTTGCTAACTACACAATGCAAGGATTGTAACCTTAATCATGTATTTTCCGTACGGCATGTGATCGAGAAAGTATCTACACTGGTTAATGCTTTTTTTTTTGAGCGGGTTCATGGAAATGTTCATGCAGATGTGAGCAGTCACATGAAAAAAGTTTGAGAGAAAAAAAATAAATTGCTCTGTCAAAGAGCAGCCGTCTTTTCAAAGTTACCATGTTGTTGCACTCTGTTCTTGCCCAAATCTCCATGGATGTTTCCGCTCTGCGAAAACATCCATGGCAAATTTATTGGCTTAAAAATGATACCGTGGCAGAAAATATTGACTTGCAATAATTGTTAAGTGCTGTGAGCGAAGGTGGAGGGAATCCGTTTTTAATTCCCCTCTGTGAGCCATGCGTCCGCTGTAGTCCACCGAGAGGGAGAGAAGCAGCTGATGAATTATTCCTATTATGAATAAAACTTGAAAAATACATTTATGCCTACGTTTTTGAGGCTGATCAATATGTGAATTAATGGAAGAATGCATTTCAATTTAACAAATGCATGCACCAAGATGTGGGCTTTCTGTGTGTATTATGCAGTGCCGTTTTGTCTGTTGTGCAGAACAACAGTTATGCAAAGCATTTTCTTGCCTTCAGGGGGCATAAACAGGCACCATTCAAATGTAACAACTGATAAGAGGAAAAATAATCTGAGTCGAAAAGCCTATTTATTTTGCTTTTGTTATGTTCCATCCATTTTCACACACTGAATGAAATGTAATATTGCATCCAGAGCAAAATACTCGTACTGTAGTGGCAAATAGATTTTTCCTAACAAAGCTCTCAGTGTTCAGTAAGGCTGATGGGGACGAGTGAGATGTGACATCTGGATACAGCTGCACAGCGTTGCACATTATGACACAGCACAAACAATCTCTCTCCTCCTCCACCATTTTCACTCACATCTCTCCATAGCTTACTCTGCAGCTGCCACTCTCTAATTCTTTTTATTTGTTTTGTTCATTGTTTGTCTCTCTCACATAATAGTGGAATATATCGTTCGACCTTACATTTGCTTAAGTGTGTTTGGGAGTGTACTGGAGAGTAAACCAAAAGTCTGATTTTTAATGTTCTTAATGTCATTTAGGATCCATTTTGAAACTTTTGCGATGTTTTTCTCTGAAACAACAACATGTTGTTCCACGTCTATATGGTGTTTTCCTGCCTAATATCAACAGTGCCTCAATTAAATGCAGCACAATTCCCAATAGATCTCATTTAACTATTTTATGTTTGCATTCAAAAATAGCTTTGTCGACTCAAACGTACTCTCCTCTCGCATGAGGTGGTGCCGTTCTCACCTAGAATTCCAATTCTCTCACTTGCAAAGATTGGTTGAATATTCACCTTTTTAGTTTTGTCTGCAAATCTCAGCTCAGGAGAGGATGAGCAGCGAACAGTCTATAACGCTGGCGAGGGATCTTAAAGATTCACAACCACAGCGTAATGTCCGTTTGAGAGCGTGCAACAACACTGTAGGAGCATAAACTATTGACCATGTACCTATAGTCTTATAGTCCATGAACAACATTGCTCAACATTTCTGATTTAATGGTTAACAGTATATGCCTAAAAGACTGACGAAAGTGATACAGATTGAAGCTGGAGCAAGTCTTTGTACAATCAGTTATAACTTATACAACCTTACTACTGTTTTGTAGACTCTGTTTTATCTTGTACATATTGCACAGTAAGTGCTTTTAACTCTTTTATTTTACATTTGATTGTTGTTTTGTGAATATATTTTTATCTTTGTAAGATACCCTCCTTGAGCTGTTTCATCTTATCTTATCTTATTTTGTCTTGTCTTATATCATATAAGCAATTGGCTTGAAACCATGGGAAGTTTTTGAAATGATGTGCCTAACAAAATAGTAATTTAGAAAATTGAGTGTCAGCCGTGTGTATCTTTTCAAATTAGATTTACTCAAGAATATCCTTGACTAGAACAGAAATAAATGTGTGCTTTCTTTATTATCATAATGACAGTTAGTATGTTAATGTGTACTTCTGACACTTGCTGTTGCAAATATTTATTAGAACTGACTGATTACCTGCTTATCCACTGGTTTATCTCAAAGAGAGTAGCTGCACATCCCCGTCACCATTACCCAATTCTGGCCTTGATAGTCCCCATTTTCTCACCAGGTCTCCAGCACTGTGTCAGAAATGAGTAATGACACTTCTCAATATAGCATTGAGAGTGAAAATGGCAGAATAGACAAGGACGTGACTTTGCTGCCACAGTAACTCTGCTCTCAAATGACAGTGACAAGGGCTTCATCGTTCTCTCCCTCGCACACTGCCACACACACTCACAACCATATACATACATGTAAGAACACACACCCTGACCATTAACGTGCCTACATTATTTACATGTGTGTACTCCGTCTTCTTGATGAGACGTTTGTTCCAAGTGACACGATGAAGTAAGTACAATAAAATGCCTCAGTGGCAATAATTTATGAATAGCGCTCATTAAAGATTCATCCGCTCTTCTTTTTAGGACATCACTGAGGTGCAAGAAAATCATTCATCACGCCCGCAGAGAAGTGAAAGAAAAAGAAATGCAGCTTAGATAGAGTACAGCATGGTGGTGATGAGGCAGGAAAGAGGGACTGCAGGATAGCTTTCCCAGAATACCCTGCAGTGAGCCACTCTTGACTGCAGCATAAACGTTTGCATCCAGTCCAACACGCGGCTGTCAATAGCACTCACCGTCATGATGCCACCTGCGAAACATTGATAGGTTTTAAAGCACCATTACTCTCACTCCATATCCGCCATATCTCAGCTCAGTTAAGACACGGATTTGACAGCGTGTTCCATCTTAGCTCTAACCCCTGTCACCAGTCCACACACTCAGCCACTAAAAATACCTCATGGTGTCTGTTTGCCTCACAGCTCTTCTTCCTCTCTATCACTAATATCCCGCAGCTGAGACCTGTGCATGATGGGATTGATGTGGTCATTCCTTTTCTTGAGACTTGGCCTGGATTTTCACAGACAGGGGCTTAAAAGTCCATCAACTTGATTGTGGACCAGTCACGCACGTATACACACACCACTGCCTGTTGTCTATAAACTCCTGATAGGTCATATAGCATCTGTTTTCTCTTTAACCGCTTCAGGTGCAGCTTTAGATGTGTGTCTTTGACATTTGGAAGGTCACCTCCCAGTGGGTTTGATAACAGTGGCCATTTCTGAGATCACTTAGTGTATCTTTGGTTTGTTCTGGTGGAGTTGTGTTTATGATTTCTGCCTCATTGTGGCCTGTCTGACCTTTATGGCTGGGAGGGGTGGAGGGGTTGAACTGTTTATTGGTGCGACTGTTCCTTGGCCGGTGCAGGCGGCAGCGTTGTCCTCTCTGTGTCCGAGCTTTGGCATTGTGCTGTAAACAAATGGCTCGCTTTTTCATCCCTACCTGTTCTCTTTTTATCAATCTGACAGGGGTGAGAGTGCTGCCAGAATTGCTGTCAGCCAGGAACCACATTGTGAACAGTAAACATGCAAACAGCCCCCTGCACACACACACGTCCAACAACATCAGTGTGTGTGCACATTGTCAATAAATTGCAGCACAGTATGCTATAAAAGATGAAGGACAAAAGAGGGGCTATTTGCATTGCAAATGAAATCACAAAAACACAGGTTGGTATTTTCATTTTCATATTGCAACTCTTGTTGCTCGTGGCCATATTTTTTCCTTGTTATTGTTCTGTCATTTTGAACCATTTTAGCTGTGAGGGTCTTCATGGTCAGGACAGCGCCATGGGCAGTGAGATGAAGTTTAGAAATCAGAGTTTGGAAAATGTGGTTTTAAGTAGAAAACAGATTCCAAGATAAAGTCAATACAAGAAGTCTTTTGTTGTCATACTAAGATCCACTGAATCGAATGGAGCGACGCAATTTTACTCAAGACTACAGGGGGCCGATATGTACAGTACAGTATAAAGAGAAAGGACTCATTAGAAAACTCTGCGTGATAAACCCAATATACAAAAAGGTGCAGTAACATCAAACTATGTTATTAATCAGAAAAAGTATGGAGATAAAATGATGTAAAATGCAAGACAAAGTTAGGACATTGCACAAAAACCATAACACAATACAATGACAATTTAAGATTCTTCTTCATAATGTTAATGTGAGTTGGCTGGCGGCAAAATGAACGTCTTCCAGCTACAAATGCAGTCTTTGACAAATGCAGAACGTCCTAAGATATTCCTTTCTGTAATCCTCACTTCATATACTGTATATTTACACAGGGATTGTTTGCCAGTAAACAGTCAAACCATTGTGGACGACTGTATATTGATTTAACTTCAGCCTCTGTTTGGAGAAGTTGCTGATTGTCAGTAGGTTGAACAGAAGTGCAGTCCTCTTCACGTCTTTACTACGCTGTGTGGCTTTCCAGACAGAAATATACCAACGATTTTGTGAATAAGAAGAGGAGGACATCATACACCTCTTCTCTGTTGCCTCTCTTTTGACACTGCGAGCTGAAAAGCTCTCTATGCGAGACTCTACATGTGATTATTTGGGAAGATATCTGTGTACGCAAAGCATTTCTGCAAAGGTTTGCGTTTCCTGGGAAATGTTCGTCATGCACAGGTGGATCTTGAAATACTGAGCCAAGAATAAAAACGCTTAGATAAGAAAAAAGAAAAACAGAAAAAGACCATAAGTTTGAATAAACAACATTTAATAACGTGGCACATGCCAATACTTGTTTTGTTTGTGTATTTCTACAGCTTTGAGTGTGTGTGTATGTGCTGTCAGCACTAGGCTTGTTTCCAGGTCCTTGGACCATCACCAGGCTGTCCTCACCTGTAGGTCATTACCTCTGTTGGCAGCCAGAGGTCCAGTTTTCTGTTCATCGTCTAAGTGACAAACATTGTTTCACGTCCAAGTAAAACGGTGCCGACTGTATTGGTGGTCGGAAACGAGAGGAAAAAAACCCTGCTGTCTTATAAGAGCAACGCTTTCATTCGGAGGCCGAAAGAAGAAATTGTCTTGAAAGTCTTTTGAATGATCAATGCAGCTGCTTTGTCATCTTTCATATGCACTTTAATTGTCTGTCCTCCTATTCTTCTCCTCTTCATTTTACCTCATGTCCTTATTTATCACCAGGCACAGAATTACTCAAATTGGAATAAGAGCAGCAGTTATTTCACACATTTTCACGTCAGATCCTCTCACCTCTTCAGGTCTGTAAATGTCTCAAATATATGCTGTTTGCTAAATACTATTTACATTTCTTCATACGCACACCCGAGGAGGCTGATTCAACATTTCTCTCATCTTTCCACATCTGTACTCTGCTGCTTAGGGGCCTGCTACACTTCAAGAGACTAAAGATGAAAGAACAGACTGCACAGTTCATTTTATGTCACAGAATCGTCACTCGTCACTTGTTACCAAAGGCGCTGGTGAAAAAGGCTGACATTTGAGAGGGAGAGGTGATTGCAGTGGCTATATTTTATTGTGCGATAAAAAAGAAAAAAAAAGAAAAGAGGTATGCTAATCCTCGAAGTCAGAGTAGGAGAGAAAGTGGAGAATTTCCTGGATTTATGTGACAAATGTAGAGTTTAGATGTGCTTCACCCACAGCAGCGAAGCAGCAGTGATGTATGTGGAGTCATTCCTGATACTTGGACCGATTATAGCTGCAGGGAGCTATACCAGGATCGTATATGAAGTCATTCATAACCATAGATGTCCCACGTGTTAGCACACCGTTGGTTGCCATGGCCATTGTATTTTGTATCTACCTGGTTGGTTTTCATCTTTTTCCCACATTTTTACCATTAAAATGCACTCAATTTTCCCCGCTGTGTTCAAAGCCCTGATGAAGGCCCTGAAAGTTCCACCTTTCCTTAAGGATTCTTGACCATCTGA
The DNA here is from genome assembly GCA_900303265.1 of Brotula barbata. NCBI lineage: Eukaryota > Metazoa > Chordata > Actinopteri > Ophidiiformes > Ophidiidae > Brotula > Brotula barbata. The sequence continues at coordinate 2,120 of OMNV01016236.1, read as the reverse complement.
GTCGCTCTGTTTCTCTCTCTCTCTCTCCCCCTCTCTCTCTGTTTTTCGGTCTCTCTCAGCGTTCAGCCGCCAGCAGCACCTGGCAGTGTTTCATTTAAACTGAATTGAATATGGGGTTTTGGAGGATGTCGTGCTATGTGCAAAGAAGTGTTATATAAAAACTCTGCATGTTAAGACGATTGCTCTTTAGGACATATTTCAATGATGGTTCTTTTCTGTGTGTTTTAGGACATCCTGGGTCTTGGAGACATGCAGCCGTACAGATCGAAGAGATCCCTGCTGGTTCCTCCTATTATGATAACGGAGAATCAGAGACCTCCATTTCCCAGATTAGTTGGCAAGGTAAGAAATGGTTGTGGTGAAGAGTACACAAGAGTATTTCAGGAAGGATATTGTCCCTAAAAATGTTATTTAAAAGAATTCTTTGTTTTTACTGATGCATTGATCGATTGATTAATTTTTGCATGGTATTGTAGCATGAAAAATTCAATACAATTCATTTTAAACAACAATCCATCTATGTGGGATTGCTTTTCTATATATATCTAATCTGAAGTAGACCTTCATTGGTGAGTTTATATATGATGTAAGTATGGATCTAATGTAAGAAATGATCATCCATTAATCATCAAAATAAGCAGATCAAAAACGCAGCTGAAACCGGAAGCCAAAAACATCGCACAGCTGCTGTGTTGTGATTACAGCTAATGTAATTTTGGCTACAGTGCAGAGCAGCTGATGTTGCCAACCAAACACACACACACACCATATGGCCGAGAGCTAAAGGCACTTTGGCAGAAGTAAAGTCAGATATGAAACAACAACTTGTTTCAAATGACATTTGAAGCCTGTTTGTAGTGAGCGGTGAGTCCAATGGCGATGACACCAAGTGACAGATAGCTCACACTAGCTTTGATAAGTTGATATTTTTATTGTTGATCCAGTAGATTACTTGACTTTATTTGGAGAGTAAACAGTTTAATGTGTCCCACCAGGGGCCTGATTCAGAGCTGACATTACACCAAGACTTTTTTGAAATTTAGTTTTGGCATTTTTTGTGGAGTATTTTTTACAGTGTGTTGCATTGTTGTTCTATGACAGGTGTTTAACCATTGCTTTGTTATAACTCCAAGGGCCCCTGTGGAACAAACTAAAGACAATGTGACTCCGTTTATTATTTATGACACCGACAAGGTTCGCAGCGCGTTTGTCATTGTCATTGTGTGTCACATAATTTACGGAGCTTCAACAAGAGCTCCCAGGTCTGTTGTTAAATCATTCTCCCAAAATGGGTGGTAGCTTCCACTGACAATACCAAGATGAGATGCTCATCAGTTAAGGCCCGTTGAAGTACATTTCCCACAGAAAAATGTTGAAACAGATAAAGTAAGTAATGATTATTACCTACTTAATACATCCTGTGGTTTTGCTGAATGTTTCTAGAGTCAACTTAAAGATTTGAGAAGTTGGTGGACTTGAGCTCAACATTCTGATATGGTCAAAGGAGAAAGTGTTCCCAAACCTCTTTTTGACTCTGTTTATGGCTCCTCATTTATTTCCCCTTGTGTTACGGAGCTTTGATGTATCTCAGCATGTCAAACAGCTTTGTTACAGATAAGATGGAGCACTGAGAGATCAACCACATCTCCAAATGCTCGCACAGAGAGCCTTACATAAAAAGATATCCCATATTGAGCCCCGCGCATCGCAGATAATTGTACCCTGGAGAGCGTAGCCTGCATACACAGCTCGGAGCAGCACGATGCTCGCTATCACTCCTGTGAAGCATCCTGTGAGACCTAGAGGTACCAGGTCGGCGCTGACGGTTAAGTGTGTGTCTGTGTGTGTGTTTGCACAGAACCATAGGCATAGTTAGGGGTATTTTTGGGACCTCCACAAGGGGATGCGCAGATCTCCCTTTGTGGACTACAGGAAGAGAGAAATAAGAGTCAGCAGATAACTTTGTTCTAAAGTGAAATGGAATAATTACTAAGTGGTGCGGACCTGCTGGGGGTTGAACTGGTGGTGGCTAAAGGCTCTCGCAAGATGAATTGGATGCAAGGTCCCATGGCGTGAGAATTACTCCCACTTTCTCTCTCTTGCTCTCTTCCTTTAAATGT